>CAJVQA010008448.1:0-12943 GCA_910591915.1 Cetraspora pellucida
ATACCAATAAGGTGGCCAGGTGATGCTAGACTTAGATATTAGAGATATTTATGTAGTTACAAATGTAATTTCAAAAATCTAATAAAGTACTAGTATGACTGCTTATATGATAAAAAATAAAAAAAATAAAAAAATAAAAAAAAATAAAAAAAAAATAAAAAAATTTAAAATATTTAGAAATATTTTGATTAATTTTAAAATATTTTGAAATATTTTAATTAATTTTAAAATACTTTGAAATATTTCAAAATTATTTAAAATAATTTAAAGTTATATAAAATTATTTAAAATATTCTTAAATATTTTAAAATTATGCCAATGTATTTAGTTATTTTTATTATATTTAACTATAAAAATTTAAAATTAAAATTACAAATAAAACTAATTTTATTTATTAAAAATATAAAAAATAAAGATATAAAAATAAAACAGAAAAATTTAAAATATAATATATAAAAATATTAAATAAAAAACAAAAAAATAAAAATATAAAAATTTTAATTTTTTAAAGATTCTTCTTATAGAGCTTCAATTTCTTCTAATTCTATTAAGTCTTCTGTTTAAGGCTTCTTTCTTAACTAATATAATGTTCTAGCTAGTGGCTTCACCTTTAACTGTAACAAAGTTCTAACTTAAGACTTAGTACTAGTTTGAGGTTTAGTTAAAGTTGTAAAAGTGGTTAAAGTTTTTGAAAAAGATTAAATAGGTCTAACTTTTTTAGAAACCTAAATAATAAAATAATAATAAAGAAATAATAAAGTAATAATAAAGAAATAATAAAGTAATAATAAAGAAATAATAAAGTAATAATAAAGAAATAATTAAGTAATAATAAAGTTTTTATAATTGATGATTTACCAATTATCTGAACAAAGATCATAGTATAATATGATGCAGATTACTATATAATTTACTATAAAGTAAAATGCTGTATATATCTATCTAAAACTTTTTTTGGTACTAAGTTAACAGTTCAAGTTGATTAATTGAAAGCTGTAAAGCTCATTGAAACATATTTAATAATGGTCAGATCATCCAAATTAGTCTAGTAGATGCTAAAATATTATTAAAAAATGTTTGGTTAATTATATACAAATAGACTATTAAATTTTATATAGAATTTTACATAGTTAGCCAAGCATTTTTTGATAATATCTTAGCATTTACTAGACTGATTTGGATGATCTAACTACCATTAAATGCACCTCAGTGAGCTCTACAACTTTCAATTAATCAACTTAAACTATTAACTTAGTACTAAAAAAAGTTTTAGATAGGTGCATACTGTATTTTATTTTATAATAAATTATATAGTAATCTGTATTATATTATATTATAATCTTTGTCTAGATGACTGGTAAAACATCAAATAAAAATAAAAATTAAAAATAATTATATAAGTATTTAATATTATTTTTACTCTTTTAAAAGTTTATAAAGAAGTTCACATTTTTCTTTTACCTGCTGATTGTAATTAAATTAATATAAGTTATTCTAATTATAAAATAAAATAATTAATACTTACTTTGCTAACTATTTTTTCTTTATCTTTACTTGATGTTATATCATTATTAATAGGTAATACAAAATCTTAATTATTCTGTAATCACTCCTTTATATTATTTTTAATTATTTAAAGTTATTATTTAAATTATTATTACAGATTTTGTATATTAACTTTATACAAACTAACAGTCAAATTCATACAAACTGATAGTCAAATTCATACAAATTGATAGTCAAATTCATATATAATATTTTTAATTAAATTACAATATCTTGTAATTTAGTAACTTAAATTATATAAATTTGATACTATTTGATTTATTTAATTTCAACAAATCAAATAGTATTAAATTTATATAATTTAAATTACTAAGTCATGAAATTTTATAATTTAATTAAAAGTGTTATTTATAAATTTAATTGTTAATTTGTATGAATTTGACTGTTAGTTTGTATGAAGTTGGTATGCAAAACCTATAAGAATATTCAAAAATTTGCACAATTTTCTGTAATATTTTAAAATAACTTAAAGTATTTTAAATTTTATAAAAATATTTTATTAGGTTTTTCTTTAGCCAATTTTAACTATTTCTTCAGACATAGTTAAATGTTCATAATATAAACTTAATATAATTTGGCATATGCTTATAGCATATGCTATTTTATTATTAGTTAGAGAGTCTGATGACTATATTTTAAATAAAATTTTTTGTATATAGGTTTTAGAACTTGTATCAAGTATATTAATTTGACTGAAAAGCTTCTTATAACAAAGTTGAGTTTTTGTAGAAGCTTTTCATATTGCAATTTTCTTGTTAGTGCATTGGTATTTATAGAATCTAACTAGCTTTTGCTATATACCGCAAACATTGCATTCTTTATATAAGTTATTAGACTACTTTGTACTAATCTGTACTGTTTTAAAAGCTAAATTTTTATATCAAAATAAAATTATTTTTAGATTTTAATATTTTGTAAATATTTTTAAAATTTTTAAAATTTTTTTTCATATTATTAAAAAATTTTGCATTATTTTAAATAAATTTAAAAATTATAAAATAATATTTATTAGTCTTATAATGTTTTTATTATAATAGGTCTTTCATGCTTTTTCTGATATAAATTTATAAAATTCTAGATAGTTTCTAGTCATCTAATTATCTGTTGTCTTCTATAAATCATTTTTAGAAGAATAGATAGAATAGTCTATTATTTTCTTTGCAATTGGCTTCACAGATTGCTATTAATTAATTTAAAATATTTTATAAATAATTTAATTTTATTGCAAATTTTTACAAATAATATATGAATTATATTAATATTTTAATAAAATTATTTTCAGTTAGCAAATTATATGTTTTGAAAATTTTGTCATTTAACTCAGTTAGATGTCTTTCTATGCAATCTACTTTTTTAAATAACTCTGCTAATTTATTCATTATTTTCAAAAGTAGATTTTCTGAAAAATTAAATTAAAAATTATTGAAAATTAAATATAAATTAAAAATATCTAAAGTAATTTGAAGTAATTTTAAAATCTTTAGAAGAATGTAAAACAGTTTTAACTCTTTTAAAAGATTTTTTTGCAGAACTAGCTGCTTTTATAGTTTTAGTAGTTTTGGTTTCCCTCTGTACAGATAATAAAACTTTACTTCTTACTAAAGATACTTCTTTTCTCTCTTTAGTAGTTTGTGATAATGAACTAGCAATTAATTTAGCAAAAATTTGTTTAGATTTCAATTATTTCTTGGTAATTTTAGACATGTTAATAATTTGTGACTTATTTTAAAATAATTTAAAAAATGTTAAATAGAATTAAAATATAAAAAATAGGAATTAAAAATATTATGAAAAGAAATAAAAAAAGTAAAAAATTAAAAAAATAAAATATAAAAAAATAAAAAAAAAAAAAAGAAAAAAGATAATAATAAAAATATAAGATATAGAAAAAACAAAGTTATTAATGTGAAGAATTATATAAATATTTGCAAAATTTTGTGAAATATTTTAATAATTAGTAAATAATTTAAAATTTTGTAAGTATTGAATTTTAGAAGTAAAGAATTATTTTGAGAAGACAATATAGAATTGCAAAGAAAATTTTCTATCTATTTATATTTTACATGCTTTAATTATATTGAAATAATTTTAATATTCTTAAATAATTATAAATTAATATGCATATTTCTTTTATTATTAAAATAATTCTAAGGTATTCAAATAAATTTGCATTACTTTAACCAGTTTTAATATAAGCAAAATTTGATTTTTATTTATTTTAATTTTATATGCTTTAATTATTTTGATGCTTTTTTAATATTCTTTATTAGTCTTTAATATTTTAATTGCTATTTTGCAATTTTTAATATAATTCTAATATATTCGAATATTTTCACATTTTATTAAATACTTTTGATATACTCAAAATTTTTATTTTCCAATTATTTTGAATCATTTTGCTTTTATTTAAATATTAATGTATAATTTTATTTTCATTTACTATTTTTAGTATTTTTAAAATATTTTAAAATAATTTAATCTGCTTATAAACAATTAATCATATTTAGTATATTTTTTGATTATATGCATTCTTGCATCATTTCTTGTTTTTTAAATATGTCTTCAATTTTTAATGTAAGTTTTTATACAGTCAAACATTTAATACAAATATTTTAATTAATAATAAAGAAATTATAATATAATGAATAATTATGGCTAATTTATTGTTTAATAATAGTATTTTATTAAATTAATAAGTAGCAAATAATGCAAAAGATTTTAAATATAGAAAAATAACAAATATTTTTCAAAACTTTAATGTAATTTTTAATATTTCATATTATTTCAATTTATTTTGAATAATTGTAATGTTTTAATATTTAAAAATTTTCAAAATAGAAGTTTGATAACCTAGTAAAGTAATCAAATTGTCAACTTTCAAGTAGCAGGTCTAGAGTTCAAATCCTATAAATAACAAAGTTTAAAAATTAT
Organism: Cetraspora pellucida; assembly: GCA_910591915.1. Taxonomy (NCBI): domain Eukaryota; kingdom Fungi; phylum Glomeromycota; class Glomeromycetes; order Diversisporales; family Gigasporaceae; genus Cetraspora; species Cetraspora pellucida. Next base: position 4,498 of record CAJVQA010008448.1, read on the forward strand.
ATCTATATTATAGTAACTGACTCTGTTGATTGGTTGAATTGAGTGAATCTGTAACCTTTAGTTGCATTATCTCAAATAGAAGCTCAGTGCATCTATGTGAAGTGTAACATTATACATATATAAAAGAATGTTTAAATGGTATTGTATAATACTTCAGTGCAAACCTATGATAAGACTACTAGATGCAAAAAGCAAAAGAACTATGGAGTCAAAAGCCTATTTGGAAATTCTAAGAAGAAGGTAGCACAAATTTTTAATGATGCTGTTGGACTAATAAAAGTTTATAAAACACCTTCTGTAAGAATAGACAGATAAACCAGATAATAATATATATAGAGAAGCATATAACCAACCAGGCTACCAGAATCTCTAAAGAAAAAAGATACTAAGATATACTTATCAGGTTATCGAGATTGAAAGTCTAGAGAGTCCTGTTAGTTCTTAGTTGCAGTTAATAAAAGACAATAAAGAAGACATTAAAAAAATAGATATTAAGGTTTAGATGAAGCTTATAAGAATATAGTGGTTTAATAATTAGCTTTGACTGCAAGTGATGGTTTAGTTCAAAGCAATATCAGGTTAGCTATAAGTATAGAATATAAAAGACTTCGATAGATTTAGTATAAAGTTAAATATAACTTAGTGATTATGGCATATTTTTACTGCTTTATCAGTATTGTTAGTAGAGTGTGACAAATACAAAATCAGAGTATTTAAATAGAAGATCTACAGTAGGGTTCAGAGCATAAGAAAAAAATTGGGCATGTCCATATAGGCATGCTCCTGAGCTAAGGCATGCCTCTCATGCTCATGGGCATGCCTTTTTTAAATCATGTGATTAACACATAGTTTACAACCTCTTAAAAATCTTACATATTGATTTAGTATCTACAGTTCTAGTTTACCTGAACTTATTAGCTAATTAAAATAACTTTAAATATTACATGACAAGGGCATGCCTTTTGGACTTGAGGCATGCCCATAGGCATGCCTTTTGGACTTGAGGCATGCCCATAGGCATGCTTTAGAGGCATGCTCTTAGGAGTATGCCCTATGCCTCTGTGCTCTAAACTCTAATCTACAGATAGATTTTAGATATAGCAACTAGTGTAAAACCTTCAGATGGACTACTTAAATTAGACAATGACTAAAGTTGTATAAGTAACTAGTTGTATACTTTTTTTATAATTGCCTCTGTGTCTGTTATATTAATAGATGCTAGCCAATATATACTATTAATAAACTTCTGAATTATATATACTTACCTTAATATTAAAAAAAAATTTTTTAAAAGAATGCAAATATTTTTAAAATTTATTAAGTTATTCTAGAAATTAAAGTCTTTATTTCATCAAATTTGAATACATTTTTTACAAACTAAATAAACTTTATTATATAGCTTTAGCATATATATAAAAGTTTGATTTTTTAAAATATTTTGAAAGTTTGTAAATACTTGAAAGCTTTTCAATATTTTGATTTATTTTCTATTCTTTATTTTTAATTATTTTTATAATTACAATTTTTTAAAATATTTCACAATATTTTAAATCTTTTTAATTTTTTTAAAATATTTTTACATATGAATATGATGTTGATAAAAATAATTTAAGACAAATATACTATATTATTATATACTTAGAGATTTATTCTACTAAATAATTTAGATTAATAATTATATTTTAAGCAATTTTTAATATATTTCAAAATAGTTTGAATTATTTGAAATATTAAAATGAATAAACTTTCTGCTATTAGTTAAAATTTTATTTTAAAATTAATTTTACTATATTTTAATTAAATATTAATTCTATTATTAATTTTTAATTTTAATAAACTTTAAAATATTTTAAATTATTTTAAATATTTGCATTATTTAAATAATTTCTAAATTTATTTTACTATATTTTTTCTTCACAAATTTGTATATTTTTTTATTATATTTCAAAATTATTTGCATTATATAAAATTTTTGAAATTTTTTCACAATATTTTAAAAGTTTTTTTATAATACAATAATTTTGAAATTTATTTTGCAATATTTCAAAATATTTTGCATTTCACAAAAATTTTAAAATTTCTTTCACAATATTTCAAAATTTTTGCATTATGCAAAATCTTTTGAAATATTTTGCATTTATAATTTTGCTAATATTAGTTATATGCTTCTTTATACATCTTGTTATTCAGTTTATTCAATAATTTTTATAAAGAGGTTTTATAGGCTTCTATTAGTTTAACAGTATTATCGAAGATTTGTGCTATCTCTTTACTTAGGAATTTTCAAGTAAGATTCTATTTTCTTAGTTTTTTAGTTCTCTGTATCTGGTGGTCTTATTATAAGTTTGCACTAAAGTCTTATACAATACTAATTATTAATATTTCTTTATATATATGTAATGTTATACTTCATATAAATGCTCCAAGCTACAATATAATAAGTAGAATCTAACTTGGTGTATCTAAGATTATAGATGCTCCAAATTCAACTGATTAGCAAAAGACAGTTATTGTAATACAAGTATAATTTTTAAATTTTATTATCTGTGAGAATTGAACCTTAGATTTGTCACTTAGAGGTTGATAATTTATTTACTTTACTAGATCACTACACCCTATGCTAAACTTAGTTATTAAGAACATTTATGTAATTGCAAATGTAATTTTAAAATCTTAATAAAGTACTAGTATGGCTGCTTAAGAAAAAAAATTTATATAAATATTATATTAAAACATAATACTTTTGTATTCCAAATTGTAAATTAATAAGTACAGTTTGTTGCTACAACTGCAACTAAATAGAAACTACTAATTCAAAATTGAATAAATTATTTTCTTTTAATAAGTAACTCAGTTAATAAAGATTTAAAAAAATATTATAACAAATTAATATCTGTATTAAAGTTTAGTTATACTTTTACAAGTATTTTAATTTACTTTAATTAAATAAAGTAATTATTTTGATTTGCTTTAATCAAATAATTGTTTTAAATTTACTTTAATTAAATAACTAATTTTTATTTTGCAAATTTTGTATACAAAAGAATATAATAATAATAAGTAATAAATTTTAAATTATTAATTAGTTACTCAAGCAAGTACTATCATATAATTATGCTCTGCCCAAAATGTTATATAATAATACTCTGTTTCAGACAAAAATCTATAAACAGAGCTTAAAAACAGAATTTATAAAAAGATTTTGTATAATTAGATAGTGTAGATTAATTGTTTAAGTAACTTATTTATATACTTTAAAGTACTTTTTAAGAATTTAATATTTTACTAACAAAAAACTATCAGAAATACTATTAATGCCTTTAGAAGAGTATCAACATTTACTATATAAAAATAATCAAAAATAATTAGTAACCTAAAAAACTTCACTTAGAACTGAATATTTTACTATTTATTACTAAGTTAGTTATATATATACACTAAATTCTGAAAATAATCAACTGAAAAAGATATTTAAGATGTAAGTTCTAATAGTTTTTTTTAATTATTTAATTTATAAATTAAGAATAATTCTAATATTTGTGTTTTGCATATTAAATTTTAATTTATTAGATACTTGTTTATTGCATATTAGATTTTAATTTATTAAATTTGATAACTTTCTTGTAAATGTAAAACAACTAGCTAGCATTTATACTTAGAAGTTTGGATTTATTATAGTTTTTAGATTGAATTTATATTTAATATTAAGAACTTTGAAATGAAGTCACATTTATTTACTTATCTCAAATCTAACAAATTTTAATAATACTATCTTTATCTTTGACACTAATATAGATTCTTTTATTATTAAACATCTTTCTCAAAATTTTACTCTACATACTTGCTTTTATTAAACCAACAATTCTAAGAGGTTTTCTACACCTTTTGTAGTTAAATATTAATAATAGTTAACTTAACTAATAACAGAAAATAAGAGAATAATATCACACTAGATGTAGTTAGATATATATAACAACAATAGTATAATTTAGAAATAATTCTTTAGTTATACATTATATCTAATTGGTATATTCATATATTATTATTTTTCTATTTGATATTATATTAAATAAAATAAAAAAATATATATATAATTTTTTATAAAATTAAATATATAAAAAATTTACTATTAGGTTTATATATAATTTTAAAATACTGCCTCCTATCCTTAAAATTTAGTATATTTATTCATCAATTTTAATAAAAAAAACTGAAACAAGGTCTTTTTTTTAAAACAAATATAAAAATTAAGTAATTTTATATATTTAAATTAGAAATTAATAATTTTATTAATTTAACTAACTAAATTTGTAAATTTTTTAAGATATATATTAGTTTAGCTAACTTTTAATAAAAGCAATAATTTTAGTTAATTTAATATAATACAAATAAATAATTAAATTATAAAAATATATATAAAATTATAATACAAAAATTTAACAAATATATTATTTATAAAATATAACAATATAGTAATATAGTTATATTATCAACTTTAAGAGACAGGTTTAGAGTTTAGATTTTAGTATCAATAAAATTTGAAATTTTTTTTGTATTTTGGTAAACTGTCTTTCATTTTTACTTGAAATTAGATATCTGTAATCTGTATTATATTAGCATGATTAAAATGTTATCTGACATTTATTTAATAATTATAACTTATATAAATAAACATAAACCAGTTTTGAGTAATGTTTCTTATAATAATTTCTTATAGCTATATAAAATACAGGAACTAGAAAAACAAAAGTTCACTTAAAAGATCTAAGTAAAAAAGTAGTTTGAACTTTTGACAATGCTACTATAAAGACTAAATTTAGAAAACAGAGCAAAACTTATAAAGTCAAATAATGTACTAGTTTTTGAAAAGAGACTATTATAACCAAACAAGCTGTTGGTGTCTTAAAAAAAGTTTTAGAAAAAAAGATTATATGTTAAAAAATAGTAAATTAGTAGTATATTTGTACTTATCTTTTTAGACTATTTAAACAGTGAGCTTGATAAAACTTAAATTAAATATTAAAGTAATAAAAATATATTGTAAAGTTAGTACTAAAATTAAGGTAAACTTTACAAAAGCATAGCAATTTAATAATATGACCTAACTGCAAATATTAGTTTCAGTTATAATATAACTAGATTAAATATAAAAATAAAATATAGAAAATTCTAAAAGATTTAATACAAGCTCAAAGATTTTTTATATAAGTAAACTGTCTTAAAAACTTAATGACTATAATATATTTTTACTAGTATTAACTAGAATTATTAATAAGTATAAGTAAGTGAGTAGATACAAAAACTAGAATGTTTAAATAGGAAACTTGCAAGCAGATTTTAAATATAACAGTTAGTGTAAAATCTTTAAATGAACTACTTAAATTAGACAATGACTAAAGTTATATAAGTATCTAATTGTACACTTTTTTTATAATTGTTTCTATAGTTGTAATGCAACTATTAGCTGAATATACTATTAATAAAATCTTAAATCACAAGTACTTATCTTAATATATAAAAAATAAAAAAATAACAAACAAAATAATTATTTTAAAATAATTTGTATTTTTTTTGTTTCTATATTATTAAAATATATAAACAAATCTACACTTTTTTTGAAAAAATTAATAATCCTAAGTTATTATTAAGATATAAAAATTTCTTGTTTCCAAATAATAAAAAATAATAGACAGAAAATATGTGAAATAATAAAATAATCTAAACTAGATAAAACATAAAAAAACATTATTATAAAAAAGAAAAAATATCTTAATTGAAATAAAAAATAAATTATTAAATAAATAATATTTAGAAAAACAGAAAGGCTGTTAATTTTATATAACTAATCTTTTATATGATATGCAATATATTGTAATTCAGAAATTAGTAAGTCTGTTACTAAACTAATTCAACTCTTATATATTTACAATAGTAAAGTTAAATAGGCATATTAGATTTGGTTGCTAGTTTATTTGTTGATAAGTACTAGTCTTTACTTTGAGTTTTTTCTTTAATATATTCTTTTGCAAACTCTTTGTCTTTTTATTTTCTTTTTGTCTACCTCAAACCAGAATTACTTTTTGTTGAATTAGAATTGAAACTTCTTTAATTATACTAATAGTTTGGTTATATAATGTGTAATAAATAATTAATTTGCAGTTTTAGTAATTTTATAGATAAATAATTATATTAAAAATAAAATTAATAATAGCTTATTAGTTTGTATAGAATAATACTTTTACTTTTATTAGAAGTTAAATACTTAGTTGTATGTAATTGTATTTTATTTAGTTCTAAGAAATTTGTTGTTCTTAGTATTCTGAATCAATTTTAATATTTTAAAATTTTTTGATTGATTGGCTAATTGATATATGAAATTTGTATAACTGTTTTATAATTGACTAAACTAATATGCAAGATCAGAATATCTATTTCTAATCAACTATATGATTCTTTAAAGTTTTCTAAACCTAGTATTTTTTCAAACTCTAATGCCTTATTTTGAATTATTAATGTTGTTATACAATTTTTTTTTTTACATATTTCCTTAACAAATTCTAATAATTTATATTTTAACTCAAAATACATTAATTTTTATTCATGTCCACTAAGTATTTATACTTGTTTTAAGTTTAAGTTTTTATTATATTTTATAGCTTCAAATTCTAACTTTTGCTTTATCTATTTTTTGACTCTTCTTTTATTAATTTTGTATTGTTTAGCTGCATTATTTTTCGAAGTTTGTTCAGTATATAATATTATTTTAAGTTTGAATGCTACTATATAACTTTATTTTTTATTAGTTGAATTACTAGCAATAATGCAAAGTAAATATATATAGCATATTAGCATGAAGCTTTATATATCTATCTATAGTAATAAAATAAAAGAGCTTATACAGTTAATTTATCATATAAATTTAATTATAACATATTTTTTAATTAAAAATACTTTTATACATATCAAATTAAATATGTATGATATTTACTTATATGATTAATTTATTATATGAATTTAATTATAACATTAAATACACCTTTTTATATCTAAATTAAATATGATATCTAAATAACATTTTTTTTATTATATTATTATGAAATAACACCTATAGGCATTATTTCAAAACAAAAAAACATCAATATTAATTATAATTTAATTTATTATTAGATCAATTAATAAAATAATTTTAATTAATTTATTGGAGATACAAATTTTAATTAATTTATTGGAGATACAAATTATAATTAATATTAACATTTTTTTGTCTTAAAATAATCACATAAGTGTTATTTTATGATAATACAGGTAAATTAATTACTGTATTATTGCAAAATAACACTTTAAGATGTTATTTAGTGACACATTGCTTAAAAAGTGCTAATAATTAATTTAGTTAAAAAATTATAATTTTTATTTGTTTAAATTAATAATTAGATCTCTTCAAGAAATGTGTCTCAAAATAATACCTTGGGACATTATTTCATGATAATATGCTATTACTAGTACTAGAGAAATATTTTGCAAATTCTTATATCATAACTTCATATGTCTTGCACAAGATAATATCTTATTTAATTAAGATAATTTTAATAATTACTAAATTATCTAACCCTTCTTATATAAGTTTTTATATATACATTATTTGCTAATTTTAATTACCAATATACAAATTTTTGTTTATTTTATAATTAGATATTATGAATTACATAATTACTATTATTAAAAAGCATAAAAAGCAGCTATCATTCCTAGAAAGAATAAACCTATAAGCATTATTATATAATGGATAAATAGAAATAGCATACAAATTTTTGATATCATGATTATAGGAAAGTTATTTTTACAATTAATAAAAGCCTTAATAAGTAAAAAAAATAATAAGTTTATTATCTAAAAAGTAAAAAAATAAGTCTAACAACTAAATCTTGCTTACAATAATTGGTATTTTTAAAGTATTTGAAAAATATGATTTGCTAAAAACCAGATCACATTTGATATTACTAAAACTTGTTTATATTCTCTTTACAACTTTTACAATAGAACTTGGATTATATAAGTGTTTTTTATAGGACTTTTACCTAAAGCAACTTCTAATTGGTTAGCATTTATAGAACCTAAACAGATACAAGTTTATTCATAAAATTTTTAATTTAAACTTTTTATTGCAAATATAGATTTTTGAATATTTTACAGTATTATGATACAGTTTTAGAAGAACAATAACAGAGTGTAATTCAAAATTTCCAGGAATTACATGTATGATCATTATTGATATAACATTTTATATATCATTAATTTTTTGTATTACATAATCTTATGCAAAATTTTTTTTTTTTTTTTTTTGGAGCTAAGATGAGGTCATGCCTCAAATCTGTTTATTCGAACATATTGTTACAGTTTGTACAACTTTTTACATTATACATTATCTATTACTATATGTCTAATT
>CAJVQA010008449.1:0-12943 GCA_910591915.1 Cetraspora pellucida
TTTATTTATATATTTTAACAATTTAAAAAAGTAGATCAGAGCTAAAAAAATGCAAAAACACAGGCAAATTTGCCTGTATTAATCTACAATCTAAGGAATAATATGAGTATTATATTAATAATTAATTAAATTTTCACTATTGATAAGATTTGAACATCCAATCTACTACTTGAAAAGATAACAACTTATTTACTTTATTAAGTCATTACATCTCTAATATTTATATTATTTAAAAAATAGTTATTTTTATATATTATAAAGTTTTCTAAAATAAATCAAAATTTTTTGAAATAATATAAAATATTTAAATTTTTTTTTCTATTTAAAGCAGCAATCTTGCCTATATGTTTTTATTAAATAACATATTAATTACATATTTTTATATACAATAATCTATCAATGAAAGTACAACTAGCCATATATATAACTTTAGTCATTATCTAATTAAGGGTTCTGTCTATAGGTTACCTACTAGATGCTATATCTAAGACTTGCCTATGAGTCTCCTATTTAAACTTTTTGATTTTCAACATATATTGCATATATATGCAATATCTATATTCTATTATATGATATATTAGGTTAGAGCTATCTTAGTTACTATTTATATCAAAATATTACCTTATTTGATATTACTAAGTATCTATATTTCTTTGAATTTACCTTTGATGCAAGCTTACTAAGCTGGTATTAAGATTATCACTTAGATTCAATTTAGTATAACCTGTATCTACTAAACCAGTTTTAAGGTCAGAAGTGTTCAAATTTTAATAAGTCTATTTCTTTTTCATAATTTCCTTTTATGTTCATCATATCACTTGCTAGTATGCTTTCTTTTTATTTCTGGTATGTTCACTGCTTTTCTTGCATCAAGCATCAACTCTCTATATTGGAAAACTTCTTTCTAAGAACTTTCTTATACACTGATCTTTTATTTACATAGACTTAGTCACAGAGTTTGTATACATTTATATGCTTCTGTAAATTACAGAGTTTTGCCTCTAGCTAGAATTGAACATTAACTTTGTCTGTAGAGGAAGGAGCATCTAGACCACTAGGCTATAGAACCCTATTTCTAATATTTAAATTTTTTTTTTGTTATAAGCAGTTATGCTAGTATTTTATTAAGATTTTGAAATTATATTTGTGATTATATAAATATTTCTAATATCTAAGTTTAGCATCATTTGGTTTAGTATTAGAAATCTGTTTTAAAATTTATATTCTTATAAGAATATAATTATTTAATTTAATATTCTCAAAAATATTTTTATATTTTCAATAACAAAAGTTTTTGTTATTTTTTTATATTTTTTAAATAATATTAGTAATTTATTTAAATTTTTGTCTCAAACTTGCTTATTTTTTATGTTTATTTATTTTTTTTTAAAAAATTTTTTGAATTTAACTTATTTTCTAATTATTAACTTTATTTGTATTATAATATATAGAGAACATATTTATCAAACAATATGTTCTTAATAATTTTTTTATAAAGAACATATTAAAAGTAACAAATATTTTCAAATTCAAAAGTATGTTCTTTTGAGAATATAAAAACATTAAATTTCTTACACTAATCTAGCCATCTTAATAGTACCTAAATATAACTTTTGCATTACTTTAAACAAAAATAAGCTGCTTATTTAACTACTTAAAGTTCATAATAAAAAGTTTTTTTTTTTCATAACAAGTTTTAACATTGTTTTTTTTATTTTTTCTTAACTTGCTTTTCAATTTTTTTTATTTTTTCATTTTTTTCATTTTTTTTTTAATTTAAAGCAGCAATCTTGCCCACATGTCATTTATTAAGTAATATATAATTACATATAATATACATAGTACATCAACAAAAGTACAACTAGTCATACATATAACTTTAGACATTATCTAATTAAGGATTCTGTCTACAGGTTACCTACTAGATGCTATACCTGAGACCCATCTATGAGTTCTCTATTTAAACTTTCTGATTTTCAATACTATTTGTATATATATCTGCAATACTTATATTACTATTGTAGTAACATTAGGGTTAGGGCTATTTTAGTTACTATTTATATCAAAGTACTACCTCATTAAATGTTACTAAGTATTCATATTCCTTCGAATTTACCCTTGATGCAGACTTACTAAGTATAGTACCAAGATTATCTCTTAGATTTATCTAATTTAGTGTATTCTGTATTCACTAAACTAGTTTTGGTGCCAGAGGTGTTCAAATTTCAGTAAGGCCATTCCTTTTTCTAGTTTCCTTTTATGTTTACTGTATCACCTGCTAGTGCACCTTCTCTCCATTTCTGGTATGTTCACTGCTTCTCTCACATCAAGTGCCAACTTTCTATATTAAAAAAACTTCTTTCTGAAAACTTTCTTATATACAGATCTTTTATTCACATGGACTTAAGCCATAGGGCTTCACATACATTCATATGCTTCTGTAGATTACAGAGTTTTGCCTTTAGCTAGAATTGAACCATTGATCTTGTTTATGAAGGAAGGGGTGTCTAGACCACTAGGCTACGAAACCTTATCTTTTTTTTTTTTTCTTCTATTTTTTTGTTAATTTGTTTTTTTGTTTTATTTAGTTTCTTATCTTTTTTTTTCCTTTTTATTATATCTATTATTTCTATTTTTTTACTTATTTGTTTATTTTTTTATATCAGATTTTCTACACTTATTTATAAAATGTATTTTAGATTGTTATTGCTACTATATTTACAAACTGCTATTATGTTATATCTTTTAGAGCTGCATTAATCTGTTTTGTATTTCTTTTCAAATTGAACTTTTAATTAGTATTTTTTTATTTTTACTTTTTTATTTCTGTTTTTCTAAAGAGTGCTATGTATAAAACATATAGAGAAACCTAAATTTTTTCTTCTTTTTTTAGTCACTTTTATGCTATTGCAATAGTCACTTTTTAAATTTTCTTTCAAAGATTTTTGTCTCTTATATATTGACAAATATGTTAGTATTTTTTTAACTTTATCTTGATATATTTAATATTTTGTTGTTGTATATACATCTAGTCTTCTTCTGTTGAATTCTTTCAAAGTTGAAATTTTATCTATTATTTATTTTATAAATACATTTCTTCTAAAACTGCTTCTTCTTGTTATATAGTATATTTCTTTAATCATCTTTAGTCTTTTATAAAAATATGTCTAATTAAAAATTATAATTACTGCTTCTAATTTCAAATCTTTAATTGCTTTTATTTTTTTTCATACTGCACCTAGTCTTGCATTCATTACTATTTACAAAGCAGTTTTTTTAATATGTTAATTCATCTGTTTTTTTATTTTAGACAGTACTCTATCTCTTTACAACTAACTTTTTAGCTTGTATTATTTTCTTGTTTATTGTTTTTTTCTTTACCAAATTATTAGCTTTGTTATTTTATCTATCTTTACTGTAACTTTTTATTTTAATTAATATTATCTAAAGGTTTTTCATTTTGACAAGATCTTTAATCTTTATTATCTATATTGTATTCTTCTTTTTAATAATTTTGTTTCTGTCTATTTGTTCTAAACTTTTATTAATATTTCTTATTATAGCATTACTATTTATATATATTTTTATTTGTTTTTCTTTTGGTATTATTAAAATTGCTACCTAGATTGCTACTATTTTTGCTATCATTGATGTTTGCAATTCTTTTAGTCCAAGTGCTATCTCTTCTTTTGGCTATTTTTGTATTTTATTTGTTTAAATCTATCTTATATTTATATTATTTTTAGTTACTATTTCTTTACTGGCTTTTATATTAGTTGCTTTATCTGTATATATTAATATTTGGTTTTATTTCTTATTATATTCTTTTTTAAAACTTTTATTATTTCTTGTCTAATATTTTTCTTTATTTTTTGTTATCTAATAATTTCTATTTTTAATTCTTTTATCATTATAAGTTTTTCAAACTTTTATTTTTTAATTTCTAGTCTATTTATTTTTGTTTTTTCTATTATTTGGTTTATTATTATCTTAATTTGATTACTGCCTCTTTTGATTAATATATCTAAAATTATATGTTTACTCTTATTTATTGTTAATAACTATTTCTTATCTGTTCTTTTTTTCTGATATACTCTTCATATTATTACAGAGTTACAGCCTTCTTGGTACAATACAACCAAGTAACAAGGTCACCTGGTACAGTAATTAACTATTACAAATATATGCAGAATAAATATATAGTAGTTTACTTTACTACATAGTAGTAGGCAAACAATTCAAGATAGTAACAGTATATAGATTAACTTTATTAGATAAATACACAGTAACAACTTTGCCTATAAGAATTATCCTAGAGAGAAAATATTACTTTTACAAGTTAGAAGTAAAGATAAAAAGATCTAGGTCAAAGTATAGAAATTTAGAATTAGCAAAAAAGAGAAAAAAATACCCTTTATATATCTTTTTACCTAGTAGAAATAGTGAAAATTTGAGCAACATTATTTGATACTATACTCAAGATAATAGGGATTTGAACAACATTAGATATCATTATATTTGAGTTAGTAGAAGTTTAAATAACATTAAATAATACTATGCTTGAGGTAATAAGGACTATACAGAGTCAACTAAAGATATTGTTTATATTATTTGTCATTTGTGTTTAAAACACTTGGGGCTTGTGTTTAGACACTTGGATCCATGTAAAGACACTTGAGATTTGTGCAAAAATATTTAGAGTTCATGCAAAAACATTTGAAATTCATATTAGAGATACTTAAGATTCTTGTACTATGGCATTTGGCATAGTAATTTGGTAATAAAATACATAAAACTTGTATAGAAGTATTTGGAATTTGTAAAATAATAGTAACAGCATAGATGTTACTTAGTGTTATATAGCTGTACTACATTTCTAATAGCCAATTAAGATTCTTTTTATCTATATACTATATAATATAACTATTGCTAACTAATAACTAATAACTAATAATAAATATAATATATAAAAATTTTTTTTTTTTTTTTACTCTTAAGCAGCCACGCTAGTACTTTATTAGAATTTTTGAAACTATATACAATAATTACATAGAATTTTTCTAATAACTAAGTCTAGCATCATCTGGTCATCCTATTGGTATCTAAGTGTGACCTGCTGCACTACCCCAATCAGAGGTAGACTGCTTATCTGACTACTTAAAGCCATACCAGAAAGGATTTTTCTCATTCAGAACAAGCATTAACTGTCTTCAATCCTTTCTTTAAATTCTTCTTTCTTCTCAAAGAGCTGAAAAAAGAGAAGTATTATAAAATTGAATACAAATAAAAACACAACTAAAAAAACTAAAAGTAAACAAACAAAACCCAAATCAAAACAAAATAACAAAACAAATACATAATAGTAAGAAAAAAAAAAAACAAAAAGAGGACCAAAGCCCCAGCTGGATTAAATTGTAAAAATTATATAGTACTGTTACTTCTGATCTCTATTTTAGAAATGAGTCTATACTATATGTAAATATTATTCAATGATAGAGATATCAGTGTTTAATTTCTTTCTCATCAGTTCTATAGCCGACCCTTTTACTCCAATTAGAGTTATTTCTAATTCTAGAAAAGAGATAATTCTTCTATTCCCAAAATGGATAATTTTTGTAGATCTTTCATAAAGAGTACACTAAATTTCCACTTCTTATAAAAACTTTCATCAAAAACCAAGTGAGGAATATAATAGTGGTGTTTGGTTAGCAGGTATTCTTGAATTTCTAGTGAATGTATTGAAAACTTGCTTATTGTTCTTCTATAAGGCCTACTATTTTAACTTCATTAACAGAAGCTAAAACTTCTACTAAAATTTGCTATAGAAGGGTGCCTCTTGCCAGTTATCTTGTATATGCATGCTTTTAGTTTACTTGCTAAATATATAAAGAAGTCCAGTATAGTAGAACCACTTTGATCTTTATAAAAATCGTTATTTATATAGTAGCCTTTTTTACTTTTTCCAATAAGTTTTCTGTTTTTGTTAGTGTGAAATTCAGTACAAGTTATTGTCAGAGAAAGTTGATTAAGTTTTTATAATTAATAAAATAATAATTAATAAAATAATAAATAATAAGTAAATAAGTAATGTTTATAAAAGTAATAATAAAATATTAGGTTTCATGAGGCAAAGTTTCAATAACAACTTGTAGTTTTCAGTTTTGTTGTTTATAATATCATTCTAAATAATTACTATTGTAATATTTTTGTAAAATTTGTCTCTTGTTGTTGCAAAGTTGATAAGCATCATTTCCTAATTTAGCATAGATAGTAAATGGTCCAGTTTTTTTATTTTCAAACTTTGTAGAGCATGTGGCTTCTATATTTTTTCATTGAATTAGAACTTTATCTTCAACTTTAAATTCTTCTGGTTTTAGTCTTCTGTCATGTTTTTTTTTTTGTTTTTCTTATGATGCTTCTGTATTTTGTCTAACTTGTTCTTGTGCTTTTGGTAATTTGTCTATTAAATCAAAAATTTATAACAAAATACTGTCTTCTAAGTTTATTTCTGCATTAGTTTCTTTTATTGGCAGAATTAATTCTATAAATAACACAGCTTGCTTTCTATAAGTTAGCTGAAAAGGTGTATATTCAGTAGTAGTATGCTTTTTAGTTCGATAAGCAAAAAGTATAGCAGAAAGATTTATATCCTAATCTTTACTAGTTCTTACTTTTGCTAATGATTCATATAATGTTCTATTTAGTCTTTCTATTATACCATTTGTTTGTAGATAATATAGGAATAATAACTTATATTTTATAAGAAACTTTTTATATAGAACTCATATTATTTTATTTCAAAAGTTAGGCTCTTGGTCTAAAAGAATAATCTGGGTATTCCATATTTGCAAACTATTTTTATAAAGATAAATTTTGCAAGAATTACAGCACTTGCATTTGATATAGCTTGAGCTTCTAGCTATCAGTTTAAATAGTCTGTTGCAACAATAATGTATCTATTATTGCAAGTAGTGATAAGTAAAGGTCCTACTAAGTCAATTTCAATTCTTTCAAAAGCTTGTTCTATCTTTATAGAGTGTAAAGGTCTTTTCTTTTAGCTTTGCCTCTTCTTTGATATTAATCACAAGTCTTAATATATTCTTTAATATCTTTATACATTTGATCCCAATAATATCTTTCTGAGATCTTATGATATATAGCATTTATTTCTAAATATCTTGCAGTAGAATGACTATGCGTTATATATAAAATAGGATCTACTTCTGTCCATTTAATAACTCTAAATAGTTTGTCTATAGATTTCTTGTTCTTTTTATACAAAAGTCCATTTTGAATTATAAAATATTTAGCCTAATTAGTAAGTTGTTTTCATTAATAAGTAGTAAAGTCTAAAGGTATAGTATTAGAATTTAAATAATTAAATAGATTGTGATATTGATCTAAGTTCATTATTTAAAAATTTTTATGTTAAAATCTTGAAAAAGCATTCACATTAGAGTAAATTCTACCTGGTTTATGAATAATTGTAAAGTGATAAGGTTAAAGTTTCAAAATCCAGCATCTGATATATCCTTTGGGTTTTACAGTTTTAAGCCATTTTAATGCTAAGTAATCAGTTATTAAAATAAATTCTATAGCTTCTAAATAACTAAAAATGTTTAATAGCTCATACTATTGCAGTATATTTTAATTCTGTAGCAAAATAATTTTGCTCTTGGAACAACAAATTTTTACTAGCATAAGCAATAGGATGTTCTTTATTATCTTTATTTTTTTGGCTTAATGTGGCTCCAAAGCCATGATATGAAGCATCTGTAGCAAGTATAAATTTTTTGCTAAAATCAGAGTAAGCTAGTATAGATGCAGTAACAAGCTTTTCTTTAAGTAATTCAAAGGCTTGTCATTGTTTACTTCCCCAATGATAAGGTTTATCTTTATGTAAGAGTTTGTTAAGAGGTTGGACTATTGCTGAAAAGTTTCAAATAAATTGTTTATAGTATCCAGCTAAACCAAAAAAAGATCTTAATTTAATAGTGTTTTTAGGAGGTTAAATCTTTTGTATAGCATTAATTTTTGTAGAATCTGGGGCTATTTTTTTTAAACTAATAGTATGTCCTAAAAAGGGTAAAGATTTCATCTAAAAGTTGCACTTATCAAGATTGAGTTTTAATCCAGCTTCTTTAATCCTTTGAAACACTATTCTTAAATGCTTTAAATGATCTTTAAATGTTTTTGAATATACATTGGTATCATTAAAATAGACAATAACAAATTTTTATATTATTTCTTTATATACTCTGTTCATGAGTTATTGAAATGTTGCTGATGCATTGCATGATCTAAATGGCATTATATTAAATTTATAAGTGCCATATTTTGTAATAAATACAATCTTTTCTCTATCTTTTGGATTTATCATAACTTGCCAATAACTACTAGCTAAGTCTAAAGTTAAGAACCATTGTGATCCAGATAATGCATTTAACATTTCTTGTATTCTGGATAAGGGATAGGCATCCTTTTTAGTGATATTGTTAAGTCTTCTGTAATCTACACAAAATCTTAACTTTTCATTCTTCTTCTGTACTAGGACAACAAATAATGCCCAAGGGCTTTCTGATGATTGAATTATATTGCTTTCAAGCATTTGTTCAATTTCTTCTTTGATAAAGTTCTGTTTATCAGGTGGCATGTTGTAAGGATGTAATTTAACAGATGGTATACTTCTGTATAGATACAATGTTTAACTTTGTCTGTTCTGCCAAGTTCTGTAATATCTTTGGCAAATAAATCAGCAAACTCTTCTAATAAGTTTTTGAACAATTGTCCTTGTTCTTTAGTAAGTGGTCCTATATTTATAGTATCTGTTTTTTCTAAGGCATATTCCTTATATAGTATTAGAGTATTTATTGTATATATATATTTTTTTTTAATGCATTTCTTTGCAAAACCTGGTGCAAAGCTTCTTCTTCTATTGGTAATTTTTTCTCAAGTAGTAATTCTTTAATTTCTTTGTCTTCTATTTCTTCTAAGTCTTTTTGGTCCTTTGAATCTTTTGGGTCTTCTAAATCTTTTAAATCTTCTAAGTCAGATAGTTTTTGATCTTGCCTAGAATGATTCAAAAATTTTGGAATGCAAAAACCAAATAAGAATAATAATTTGCTTATTCTTGGTGATAAGTTATTTGATCTTAGAAAAATTCTAACATCTTTTCAAAATTGTCCTCTAGATATTGAATTTTGGCTTCTAATCTAGTAATGATTTGGTCTTTTTCATCCTCTTTTTTATTTTTCCTCTTCTTAGAAATAGTGTTCTTACTTATTTCTATAGGTTTTACAACAGTTTCTTCTAGTAATTCTGTCATTTTTATAATGTTTTCTTCTTTTGGAATAGTTTCTTTAGCAAGAGTTAACTCATTTAACTCTTGGTAATATTTATCACAATATTCTTGATGTTCTTCTAATTTTGTATATTGTTTGGCAAAAAGGTATTCATAACAAAAAGCTACTTTTTCTTCAAAATTTTTTCTTAAGTTTTCTACTGCTTTTTGAATGTTAAAGTCTAAATGAGCAATATTAAAAGATTCATCTAAGATCTGTTGTAAGGTGACTTCTTTTTTTTCAGTAAGGCTTATTTGTTCTGTTCAAAGTAAAATGATAATTTCATCAGAGGTTCATTCACAACTATATCTATTATAGTCTTGTTCTTCTATGGCTTCCTCTATAGTTTGGATGTTTTCTTCTAATAAGACTTTAGCAAGTCAATAGATTCTATCTTGGTTTAAGTCATACTGACTTTCAGCACTCTTGTTAGACTTAGTATAGTATTTAATTCTATTCTAAATTTCATAATTTGGATTATATTGCAAATCTGAGCTAACTTTATAAGCATACATATGTTCTAATTTACAGAACTATAGGTTTCCTTATATACTTTCTAAATAATGCATTCTTGATCAAGATTTCTGAATATTACACACTTTACATTGAGCAAAGGTTTCTCTTTCTAATTCTGTTGTATAATATTTATAAGTTTCTGGTTCATTTGGGTCAAGGCCTTTATAGTAGGTCTTGTAGCAAGTAGTACAAGCAAGTTGAGTCTTTA
The DNA here is from genome assembly GCA_910591915.1 of Cetraspora pellucida. NCBI lineage: Eukaryota > Fungi > Glomeromycota > Glomeromycetes > Diversisporales > Gigasporaceae > Cetraspora > Cetraspora pellucida. Next base: position 10,066 of record CAJVQA010008449.1, read on the forward strand.
GCTTGTATAGTTTTCAGGTTGTTGTAAGATAAAACAAAAACAACAATGGTGAGTTCTTCTTTTGCTATAATAGAATTGTCTTTCTTGTTCTACCAAGTCTTAATTACATTTACATCTATAAGTTAGATTATCTAATTTCAGTTGAATGACAGGGCAGTTTATTTCTATATAGCCATATTTATTACAGCTATAACATTGGTTTTCTAGGCAGTCTTTGAACAGATAAGTAATTTGTTTGCAATTCTTGCAAACCAATTGTCTTCTTGATTTGCTAGGACAGTTAGTAGATTGGTAACCATATCTATTACAATATTGACATCTATTTTCAGGACAGTTTTTATGTAGATGAGTGGTCTTGTTGCAGATATAACATGCAAAGTAGTTCTTTTTTTGAGAGTATGTGGTCCATCTTTTATTATAATCTTCTTTCTTAGAAGTTACAAAGAAGGCATAGGCTTCATAGAGAGTTAAATATTCTTGCTCGTATAGTTTAAAATCTTCTGGAGTAGTGCAAGTAGATTGTTTTTCTCAAGGTTGTTCTTACTCATAAGATGTATTAAGAACAATTTTTCTTTCTTTTCAATAAATAGTATATTGAAAAGTTTTTCAGTTATAGTTAGCTTCTACTTTCTTTGACCAATCATTTTCTAATAAAAGTAAATAAGAAGTAACAGATTTAACTTTCACATCTAAGAGGATAAGTCATTTTTGAACTCTAATAGATAGGTTTCTAATAATTCCTAGTAGTTTGAAAGTAGTTCTAGTAACAGCAACAATAATGCTCTTAGATAGTTCTTCTATTTTTAATCTTAAATTTTTTACTGTCTGGTGGAAAATCATACTAACAGAAGCTCTGCTGTCAATAATAGCAGAATAGGTTCAGTCTTGGATATTAATATAACATTTGACAAGAGTAATAGTAGAAATGTAATATAGTTTGGTAATTTCTTGATTTTTTGCTATGATGTAAGCAGTAAGAGCAGTTCTAATAGAATAGATATCTAACAATCTTTTCTAATTGTTAGTATTTAGAGTGGTTTGTATTTCAGCTATATTTATATTTCGATAGTAGGATGAAGATAAGTAATTAAACCTTGGTCTTCATCTTTTTTGACTCCTGTTTCTAGATCTGTTTCTTTCTGAATAGTTTCTGTCTCTGAATCTGCTTCTGCTTCTGTCTCTTTGATAATTATTTCTTTGATTATTGTAGTTTCTTCTGTCATTATTATTGTAATTATTATTGTTGTTTCTGCTTTCTTCAAAGTTTCTGTTTCTTTGGTTTTTATTCTGTTTTTTTCTACAATTTGTCATGAAATGTTTAGAATTATCATAGTAATAGCAAAGAGCTTTGTTCTATATAAAGTTAGGTCTGAAGTTATTTTCTCTTTCTGCAGTATAAGCTATGTAAGGTTGTGAAGTTTGTTGAACTTATGATGTTGGTTAAGGTTGAGTCATAACTAAGTTGATATATAGTTAGGCTAGTTGTTTAGTAATGTCATTAACATCATCTTTTTCTGAAGTAGTCATTACTTTTCCTAGTTCCCAATGTTTTGCTTTTTTAATAGCATAACTAAGTTTTTAGAAACTAATGCTTGTACAGATATTGCATATTTAGATCACAATTCTTTAATAAAGAGCTAAACAATAAAGTCATTTGGAAAGCTCTCATCAGGATTTACTTTCCTTTTGAGCTTTTTAAATTAGGCAATATATATTAACAGTATTGGTTCCTTGTTTTAGATTAAAGAATTCTTGTTGCCATATAGCTTTCTTCTTGACTGTTTTAAATTACTTCAGGAATCAAGTTTTGAATTGAGATATATCCTTTCTATTATATGATTGAAAGTAGTCATCTTTAAGTCATTTAAGCCAATCTTCTGCATTGTCCTTCATATATGCTTAGGCAATTGCAAGTTTTTTAGATTCAGACTATCTATTGGCAATAGCAGCTTGTTCAAATTCATTACTCCAATTAACTAGATCTTTAGTTCTATCATCTTTAAATGATATAATTTTAAAGAATGATTTCTCTTCAGCTCCCAGAATATCAACTAGTCTATTCATTGCAGCAACAGCATTGTTTATGGTTCTTTCATCTTCAGAGTCAAGTTTATCAGTAATAGTTTCATTTGAGTTTTTTGGTTCTTCTTTTTCAAATAAAGATTGTTCTTCTTCAAAATAAGTTTGTTTTGTTAATGAGTTAAGGTCTTCAATAGTTAGAGTTTTATCTTCTTGAAAGTAAGTTTACAAGTTTTAAACAAGATCTTTAAGATTAATTGGTTGTTGGTAATTAGATTGTATTTCAAAAATAGAATAATTAGATTGTACAATTGAGATATTAGAATGGCTAGTTGCTTCTGATAAGCCAAAAGTTAAAGAGGATCTTCTTCAGTTGTAGTAAGGTTTTCAGTAGTTGTAGAAGAAGATTCTTCTGGACTTAACTTAATACTAGGTCAAGATAAGAGAAAATTAATTCCTTTGGTTAGAAGATTAGTGAATCTAGTAACTGGTCTTGGTATTGTTAAGGTTGAAAGTTAATAAATGTAAGAAGGTCAAATAGGAGTATAAAAGAGTTCTTAAGTACTTTCTCTTTCTTGTAAAGCTACTAATTAAATAGAAAAAGAAGGTAATAATTATTTTCTTGAAGAGTTATTTTATCGGAAAAAGGTATACTGTCTACTGGTTTGATCTTTACTATATGGTGCTAAAGAGCTAGGGTCTATAATAGGTATTGGAGTTTGAGTAAAAATAACAATAGTGGTGATAGAAGAAATAGAAGTAGTGTAATAAAATTTACTAAAAACTATCAAGCTGTAGCAAATTTTAAAGTGATGAAGGTTGAGTAGAAGATCTTTTATTTAAAGGAAAATAAAATAAA
>CAJVQA010008450.1:0-12940 GCA_910591915.1 Cetraspora pellucida
TATTCTTGTCTGTGTAGTGGTTTAATGTATGCCATGACCACAAGTAGTTGCCAAGGTAACTGTGTGCAGGCATGTGGCAGACATGCACTTAGGTGCCATAAAGGTAACTGGGTGAAGTCAGTAGTGTTAAATTAGATAGTATATAGTACTAGTAATAATCGATTCTAAAATGTAACTATAAAATTTGTACTATATCAAATTAAGGCTAATAAAAACCAACTGGCATTGTCGCCAAAGTTCAAAAAAAAAAAAAATAAAATAAAATAAAAATACAGTTTCAAGAATATCAAGCATAAGCTATATATTAATAAAACATACAGAGAAGAGATTACAAAAGATTTTTAGAGCTTTTTGCAAATCTGATTTTGGAAAAGGAAGATATATCAAAGAAGTGGAATATTGCACAAATATATTTAATTTCAAAAAATATAGACTGGAGTTATTGCTTAAACAATATTAGGCCAATAGTATTGATTAAGACATTTAGGAAAGTCATTACAAAAGTAATGACAAAAAGATTAGCCAGAGTGTTTACAAAAAAAAACATACTTAGAGAACCAAATTTTGCAGATCTGCTAGATAATTCAACAGAATAACCAATACATATGCTAAACATAATACTGAAAGAGGCACAAGAAAAAAATAAAGAAGTATAGATATTATTACAAGATATAAAAAAAGCATTTGACTTAGTTCTATTAGAAAGCCTAAAATAGGCCTTAAAAGAGTCAAAATTCTGCAAAAAACAAGAAAATACATAAGCAATCTGTTTTGTAAACAGCAACTTAAAGTTATCACAACTTATAATCTAACAGAAGAAATAATAGCAAGAGACAAAATAGATCAAGAAGAGGTAATCTTATTATTAATTTGATGTCTTTTCTATGATCTATTATTAGAAAGAATACAAGAAGATGAAACATTAGATTATAAAGTAAAATAAAGAATTACAAAAAGAGCATGTAATTATAATGTTACAAGTTATAGGCAAGCAACAATTGTATATGCTAATGATACAACATGGATTGCAAACAGTAAAGAACAGATGTTAAGAACTTTAAGCATAACAGAAGAGTTCTTTAAAGCAAATGATATTGAAATAAATAGATTCAAATCAAAGCTTATAATAATGAACACAAGAATGAAAAAAGAAGAAAGAAAAATTACATTTGGCTATAGTAAAATAATAAAAGAATCTAAAAACAAAATTGTAAGATCACTAGAAATATAGCTAAATAGCAAAATAAAAGAAGTGCTAGTCTGTAAGAAAGCAAAAATAATAATTAGTTAAACAATTAAAAATTTAAGATACAAAAGAATAATAATAAGCTAAATCATATATATAAACAATATAATAATAATTTCTAAGCTAGAATATCTCTTATAGCTAACAAAAATATCAGAAAAGATAATTGATAAAATACATCAACTATTAATAGCTTGACTAAATATAAGTGCAATATGATAAGAACATCAAATAACTGTACAATTGAGCACAAAGACTTAAATAATTATAAAATACTAAGTCAAAAGATAATAATCAAACAAATAAGTAGTTTCTTCTCAAGACTCAATAGACAAAACAGTTTAAGTGAATTAACAAGACTTAGAATAGCTCAAGAATACCAAAAAGCAGACTTAATAGAAAACATTTAGGACAATAAAAGGAAAATAGAAGTTAAAAAATTTTGGAAGAACAACCTAGTCTGTTGAACAATATTTAAAGCAAAAGAAATAGAAATAAACATCAAAGCAGAAAAACCTTTATAAAAAGTTTATAGATACAGTAAACAGATAAGAGATATACTAGAAACAAAAATATAAATAGCAAGCAGTAGTACAATAAATAAATAGAGGTTATTATACTTAAACTAACTTATAAATATGAAAAATGCTAACCTGATCATATAAAGACAACTCAAGAGTCTTCAAGACTTGTCATATAAGAGAAAGAAAGCTAAGTAGTTTAGCAAAATAGAAGAAAAGATATTAAAACACAAGTAAGCAGAAAAATATAAGACCAATACAAAGTAAAAAGATACAATATACAAGCATTAATGATTAAGTAAACAAAGATGTCTAAAGACTAAAAGAAAAAAGAATAGATTATTTATAAACTAAAACACAACCAACAAGTAAGTAAAGTAATTAAGAAAAAAAAGAAAAAAGTGTTAGCAGAGTATTAGTCAATGCATATAGAAGAAGGAAGAATATCAACAAAAATAAGTATATGCAAAGGTTATGAAAACAATTCAAAACAGATAACAGACAAGTGTAAAAGATAAATAAGACAAGACCATGACATGAGAATGATACCAAAGTTGCTAATAAAGAAAGCTAACAATAGATTAAATATAATGTTAGAGCAGATATTAGAAGATAGAATAATAGAAGAATGAAAAAAAGATGAATTGAAGTTATTAGAAATAAGATAAATAAAAGAATTAGAAATAGAACTGATTAGAAAACAAGAATTAAATAGCACAATTACAAATCAGTTTGTAGAGATATTAACATGAAACAAGAAGAGAAACAAAAAAAAATACAGTTTTTATATTGATGAAGCATTATACAAGAAGAAAGAAGAAAACAGTATAGAAAGAATAGGTATCAGTTAGGTATAAGTAGAAAAGGAAGAAGATTGACTAAAAGAAGAAACTTCATTAGAACTTGAAGGCTGACCTTTAGTAATAATAACAGAATTGGCAGCAATATAGGTAGCAATCCTAACAGTACCAGAAGAAAAAAGCATAAAAATATTTACAGACAACATTGCAACATTAAGGAATATTAATAGAGTAGTTCAAAATATAGAAAAAAAAAGAATTCTAAAAAAGAAAAATACAATATAGATAATGAACATTGTAAGTCTAATCAAGAGCAAAAACATTAGAATAGAAATAATTAAGATTAATAATTATAGTGAAAATAAGTATAATAATAGAGCAGACTCTTTTATAAAAAAAAAACAAAATGTCAAAATAAAATATATGTAGACAAAGTCAAATATGATGGAATAGAGTACTATTTAAAATGGAAAAACAAAAAAATTAACATATTGATAAGACTTCTGTATAAAATAATAGTAAATGTTAAAATAGGAACTAGTTGAAGAGAGACAAATCCAATACAAACATTAGAACCAGAAACAAAAAATGTATTACATAATTGGTCAAGTTTTTGGAAAAAAATGAATAGAACAAAAGGAGTTCATTGTATATTAAGAAAACTCAACACAAGAAGAGTTACAGCAATTAAGTGCATAATGAATAGACTACCAACATTTAAGAAGCTAAACAGAAGAAGATCAGAAGTATACACAACAGTAGAATGTCAAGTATATTAAGTTAAAGAAAAAGAGACTTAGGAAGTTGTAGTAAACAAAAGAGTTTGTAGAAGTAAATTCAAAAAGTCATAACAACAAAGCATGAAATAGATTTAAGAAAAAGAAAAAAAATAGAATTTCATCACAAATTCTTCATAAGACATTGTTTGAAGAAATAAAAGTTGAAGAAATTGTAAACAGAAAAGTATTGATAAAAGAACTAACAATACTAAAAGTAGAAAAAAGATTGAAGTGACTTCTAAGCAAGCAAGCAACATAGAAGTACATAGATATAGTTACAAGAACAGTATAAAACACCTTTTATGACTAAGTATAAAGGATATAATATGAAAAAATACAAGCTTGAAAGAAGAAAATTAATATAATGAATAAAATGAAAAAAGATGCTTGTGTGAAAGAGAAAACAAAAAAGAGAAAAAAGAAAGATAAACAAGTAAAAAAAGAAAAAAAAAGAAAAAAAAGCAAAAAAGACAGACCAAATGAAAAAAAAACTTTAAAGACAATAAATATGCTTGTTACAAAAGGAGAAAGACCTTTCTGATATAGCTTTAAGTAATTAGATAAATAGTTTATCCTTAACTAGAATAGTGTGACAGGTTGCACTTAGGTGCTGGTAGAGTAGCCGAGTAATGCTAGATTTAGATGTTGAAAAATTCTATGTAATTGTATAGGTATATAGTTTCAAAAATCTTAATAAAATACTAGCATAACTGCTTAAGGTTAAAAAAAAATATATATCAATATAACTTTATATCAGATTACAACTAAAGCATCTTAGGTAACCAATCAGTAGGTTATGCACCTTACCTAATGAACTGCATTTGAGATGCATCAGCTGCAATTTGAAGCAAGAATTAGTTTAAAGCACAACATATATATTATTGTATTATTTTTTAAACAGTTAATTTGACCATGTATCTACTACAATTTAAACTACAATTCAATATAATTTAATAACTTAATTACAGATCAATCATGAAATTTTCAGGTAAATTTGTCAGAAAAACAGTTTAAGAAATAATTATTAATGACATGTCAGTCTTTTAATTATGAAACATTGTAAATAAACTTTAGAATCAAGGTTATTTTTAACTTTATTATTAACTATTAGCTAAATTTTATACAAAAAATTTTCAAATACTCAAGAATAAGTATCTAAAGTTTTTAACGTTAACTTTTATATTAAACTTTGAAGGAATTAAAAAAATAAAAAAAATTTCGTAAAATTTATATATAAAATTTAGGTTAAATCAATAAGTAAGCTCTCCGCCTGACTGTTATGTCGATCATTGACGATTGTAACCAATAAAATCGCAAGATGTATAACTTAAAAATTTATTAAGAAAACAGAAAAACTGAAATAACAATATTTTATTATTATAACCACAGTTCGATTCTAAATAAAAGTTTTGTAAGTATATTTAAATATCAAACATCAAATAAATTAAATATACACTTTTGATTCGATGATCGACATAACCTGTCACAGATTTTATACGTGCATATTTATCATCACATGATCCAATATCGGTGTTATTGGGATGCCCAATTTTACGAGATTACAGAATGCCAGTATGGTGAAGAGATCCGTATGGTATAGGCCAAAATTAAAAGGAAGTAAAAGTCATACCATACTGATCAGCTATAATTCCTAACCCTAACACTAATATATACAAACCAGATCAGTATGGTATAGGTTCTAAAATTCGGCCTATACCATACTGATCTGCGAAATACCTCAATTTTACTATCAGAGTACTGAAAATTTATTAATCATACAATACTCGATAAGTGAATAATTAGTACAGCCAATCAGGAAATCCACAATTATGAACATGATTTACAAGTCGGGATTGTTGTGCTTACGTAATAACGTCAAAAAATAACTAGAATTAACTAGAATTTCAGAATTTAATCAGAATGTTATTATCAACCAATCAAATTAATCAACGAATACCTTTTACTATATTATTAACAACATCTTACTTACGCTTTGCTAATTATAAAATTTAAATAATAACACCATACGAGTGATTCATTAAATATACCTCATGAAAGATCATCACAGGGTGCACCAATCAATTTTTTTCAAATGATCAGGATCACTAGATCAGGTATAACATGAAAATCGCAATTTTTTTTAAAAAAAAACCGTCAATAACTCCAAATTTTGACTATGAAACCACCTTCTGCGCTCTAATAAAAAAAATTTCTTGTAAAATTTTGATATATATTATGCCTTATCCCAATCTTTATCCCAACACTGATATGAGGTTTTGGAACTTAAAAAAATCTTGCGCATATTAAAATTGATTTGATTCTCTGAAGAATTCGAAGAAATCTAATTGGTGCATATTTGTCGATCTTCCATGGTCTTACTTTGCAGCTGATTCATTAGTATCTTCGATCTATATCATTATACAATTATTTTTCCTTTATAAGTATTTGAATGTTAACATTGTTAGTAATTTATTTAATACTTCGTGATTGATTTTTTTTTAAATAAATGTCGCGAACGATGCTGAAATTTGGGGTCTCAAATTTTTTATTTTTTATTTTTTTCACCTCCCTTCGCTATCCTGAAGGTCCTTAGACACCTTTAGGATCTGTCACATCTCTTAAAGGCCAGAGTTATCGAAAGTCCTTATGTCAAGGAAATTCCGAGCTGCCGGCCAAAAAAATATGGGTAGTAATATCTCAAAAATTCACTATATATCTAACATTAACAATTGTGTATTATAAGTAAATTTCATTCTGAAAACTTTTACTTAGAGGTCGGCAGTTAGTTATCATAGTAAATTTTTGTGTTATTTACGTTTTTTTTACAATTTCTTATGTTTTTCACGTTTGGTTTGTTACACACGATCCTGTGATTTTATTGGATCCGGATAGGGTCGGAAGTGAACTTCAGCGATCTTCAGCCCGGGATTTCCTTGACATAAGGGCACCCAAAGTTATCACTCTGCAAAGATCCTCGGACGGCGTGTGGCCCCTATATGTCACCGAGCTCGTGATAATTCATGCTTCGTCAAGTCCGCCACATGACGTCCCGGGTCCCTGGGGGGTCTCAATTTGAAAATATAAGCCCTACTAAAATTCACCTGTACTCTTTTATTAATAATTCTGATCCTAAATTCTAACGAAAATTTTAAAAATCGTACATAAAATAGATCCAAATTTCAGCATCATTCGATTTAAGCATCATCTGTGACAATAAATATAAAAATTAGAACTCTAGCATTACCAATCTAAAAATTTCTCTACTAGTGTTATTCTAGTGTTTTATTAAAGAAGTACCTTCGCGCAAATTTGATAAATAGCAAAATTAATAGCAATCATGGATAATTTATCACTAAAAACTGCAATATAAGCATCTTGCGCAAGTCGCGTGATATGTGAGATATATGCTAGGTTTATCTTTCGCGAGGCATATCTCTAGTCTGATTTTATTTTTCGATGACCATTTAATAATGATTAACGTTAAAAATTGAAGATATTTTTTGGTGTTGTTAATTACAGATTAAGATGTGTTCATACGTAATTTGGACAGATATGACCGATCATTCGAGTAGTAGTAGACTTACACCACATGGTTATAACCTGGTCATAAACTTAACCGGAACTACAGGATTATGAGATTAAATTTACTATATAAGACCTATTGATATGCAGTGTGCGCAGTGTTACAAAACAAAGTTTAGCAAAGTTCAGGCAAAGTTCAGGAATTGCTTAATTACAATCTATATTTGGTTCGAGTAACATCACATGTTTATGTAAGAAAACCCAACATATTCTTATCCCATGGATAATGGAAAGAACTTTTTGTTTCAGAGAAGTTAGCATAATAATAACCTATTTTTAAAAAGTCGTTATTATTTATGCTAACTTCTCTAAAACAAAAAGGGTTTTTGATTATTTTCAATAGTGGAGTCCTACAACTCCAATGAAACTTCTTATAAATAATAATAATATAAATAATGTTAAATTTCAATAGATTTAAACAGCCAATCATATGAAAGTCTTCCTATGACGGATAATGTATAAAAAGGATTGAAAATGCTCTTCGTAAGTACGTACTTGCGTACCTGTGTACAAAAAAGTAAACATTTAGTAACTCATCACGCACGAAGCTGCACAAACATAACAAATATTATTTCGTTCGATAGACGAAGTAGTTAGTGTATAATTGTAATAATTGTATTCTCTATCGATTCATATATTTTGTGACCGTTGTGAACCCAAACCTTTTGGTTATTGCCATTATTATAACATTCTTCTGTAGTTTAAAATTTAACAAAAGCCTATTCTTTCTTTTACGGAGGTAAAAATAAATCCGGGAATTTCTTCTTTCATTTTTTTCCCATTATTCGTCCTCCAGCTCTTTCCTTTCATAGCAATTAACCATATTATTTATGCATAATTGATATTCATAAGCTATTTTTGATTTGGGTATATGTTTTCGCTTCGCCTGATTAATGTTCTTATTTATTTGGGACTTTTCCACTTTAGTCAGTGCGGTCGATTCCTATCGAACACTTACTTCCCTTCACATAACCGTCCGTCATTTATTGACTAATTAATAGCCAAGTTGGAACCTTGGTTTCGCCTTCCTTCATCTTTTCCACCGTGACGACTCTAAAGCTAGTTCTTTTCGGGTATAAAATTTCGGAGACAAAAAGGAAGTGTATACAATATGACTTTTGACCTTGGATTAATTGTTGGGAATCCCTTTTATCTTGCCACTTTAGGCTTGGCAGCAGTACGATAATCCTTTCATACAAGTTAAGTCTTTCGTTAAGCATATGCGTCTCTAATTTTATGCTTGTGATTTTAGGTTGGCTGGATCGTAGAATTCGCCGGTGCTGCCGCCTCTCAAATTAAGGGTGTTCTTTGGTTCTATATAATTTATGAATTGTTTCTTATAACTGGTATTGTCGTAGCCATTGGTACCAATGCCTTAAGTTACTATCGCTCTTCTGTATCCTTTTAATTAAAGCGGACCTGGAATTTTTATAATCCGTAAATAGATTAGAGTATATGTGTAAATTATGATACATAAAATACTTCTTTTATATTGTATTATATTATTGATCATAATTACTGATTTCTATAAACATACGTCCTTAACTTTAATATTGATTTATCAATATAGATTGTAACTTTTTTGGGTATTAGTATAATTTTTCATATCCCAATAATTGACAATTTCATCGGATTATCTTTTTCTGCATTTCAAGCTTTCGCTGCTGGTGCTCTTTTTGTTACTATTGTTTCGGTAATTTATACTTCTCTTTTATCATACGAATTATTATTATTATTTAAATATCCTAACAGAATTTTCTAGTTTGTTTGGGTGATTGCTTTCGGAGCAGAAGATGGCTCCCTGGTTGGAGACACCATAAGCTCATGGTCCATTAATAAACCTGCTAATCCGAGAAATGTACATCCGGATGTTGGTTTTCCTCCAGGTGTTCAACTAAACCCTGGACAAATACAGATGACAACTATGCAAGATCAAGTAGTTGTATCTCCTAATGCTGATTATGCTTACAAAGCAAAAGCTTTATATGATTGTAAGTTATATCAACGAACTTGCATACAATATAATCTTGATATAATGATGACATCAGGTCATTAATACCAAATTTTGAAAACTTATTATATTTAAATTTGCCAATTTAAATGTAAGGGTTAAAGATTAACTTTGTTATATATATGTGTTCAATATATCGAGTTTATATTGTTTATATGATTATAATATTAATTGTTATGAGTTCTCATTATTTATTTGGAACTACCAACACATCTAATATGATATTATTCCTACAGATCAAGCAAGTCTCGAGGATCAAACTGAACTTTCATTTATTAAGGGTGAAATCCTTGATATTGTAGATAATAAAGGTAAATGGTGGCAAGCAAAGAAAGCAGATGGTACAGTCGGTATAGCACCAAGCAATTATGTGAGTGTTTTTGTTAAATATAAGACCTAAAGTATTATTGTTTAATTTTCCATACTAATTGTTTTTTTATTTAAAAACAGTTGCAAATTATCTAATTATAATGATAGGAATAATTTTTTTATTTTTGCCTGTGTTCATTAAATGTACAATCTATTATTTATGGTTGATTCACTCTGCATTGATAGTATTATGCATAATCGCATTAAACCTTCATTAATTCATAATTTATATATCAAACTGTCAACAATAATTTTTTTACAATTATCCTTTCAAAATTAATGTACTTTGACATCCTGTTTATAGAAAATTATTATTATTATGTATATTGTATACATTATAAATTATTTTTGTATTTTTTAATTGACACAAATTTTGTCGCTTTCATTTGTGTTAATTGGTTTTTAATTCCATCTTAGTAAACTAATTTTGTTTAAATCCATTCATTTGTTGTATTTTATTTTATTTTTTATTTATCGTTATTATTATTATATATTTATTATTATTAGTTTTAATTCTTTATGTGGCTGGTTTATTACAAGTTTTGGATCGATTCATAATATCCGGCAGTGGACCAAAATTTATTTTTTTTTTGAGAAAAAAAAACTCTTATTTAAGAAAAAATTTGACGAATTACTGTATGTTGTACGTAGTTTGAATTGCGAGATCACTTGCATTCGCATAATCACGTGGGTTATATACTTTTTTGGATGTTTAACGCAAAACAAGGATCATATGGGGCTAGGTGCTGAGAAAAAGATCGAACTTAACTAACCAAAATTAGTCTAAAAACATTTTCACTTAGGGAGCAAATACTGTTATCTTAATAAAACTTTGCAATAGAATTCTTTAAAGTTTTTGTTTTCTTATTGAATTTTTAAAATCCTCTCTAAACGCATGTTGTTAAAGTTCAGTTCCAAGAGCGTGCACGAGGTTTCACTGTATAAAAATAAATTTTCCACAAACCTTTTTTTTGTCAATTTTGTTACTTTTCTTAACACCAAATCTTTCAACAAATAATTAAAAATTAATATTTTCTTAACATTACTCTAATTAAGCTTGTGAGATTTTTAAATAGCCAAGCAGAAAGTTTTTATTGCTCACAAATATGAGCTAAAGTCCATATGTAAATTTATTCAAAATGAAAGAAAAAAGCTATCTGAAAAGAATTTCATAAAGCTTGATATTATTTTTAAGCTCAAAGGCAGAAGTTTGTCTGATTGGCTAATAAATTCAATTTAATTTTACATTATTTATACAGTTTGTGTACTTTTTTTAAAAAAAAACCCCCGAAAACTAATTATAGTAAAATAAAAAAAAGCTGTATAGAAGGTTCATTAGAGCTGTAAGACTTCATAGCCAAAAATAAGATCTAATTCTCGTCCGTTTAAAAAAGTTAGTATAGTAATAACTTCATAAAATCAACTTATTACTAAGCTAATTTTTTAAACGGACGAGAATTAGATCTTATTTTTGACTATGGAGTCCTACAGCTTTAATGAAACCTTCTATCTACTTTATTGTGATTGGTTTTCTATTTTTTAAAAAGTACTCAAACTGTATAAATAATGTAAAATTAAAATTATTAGCCATTCAGACGAATTTCTGCCTATGATTTTTAGACAATCTTTAGGAATATGCCATATAAGGATGCTCCGGTCCAGTTTCTATGAAAGGTGTAAAACAGGTGCGACCATCATTGTTACACGAATTGCAGATCACGCCCGTGAACCTCTGGTCATCAATCAGCCAATCAAAATTACGAATTTTGATTATTAAATTTTTACTTTAATAATTGTAGATTTAAGAAGTATGATGACTTAGTAAAGTAGATAAGTTGTCAACCTTCCAAGTGGTAGGTTGGAAGTTCAAAACCCATTGACAGTGAAAATTTAAAAAAGCATTTATGTTATATGATATTACAGAAGATAAGTAGTATTACAGCAATGGCATTCTATTAATCAGTTGGGATCAATACCTGTAATACAGTTATACCAGATAACTGATAAGTCATAGAGTATCTGTACAATGTTGGAATTATATAAAGGAATGTAAACTGGCATCAGATGATGCAAACTTAAGATAAGTTTTCATGATCATGTAAATCTGTAAATTAGAAAATCAGAGTTCATTTGAAAAGATCTAAGTAAAGAGGTAGCACAGATCTTTGACAGTACTATTGTAAAGGTTAAACCTAGAAAATAAATACTAATGTAAAAAGAATTAGATAAGCAAAAACCTTAAATAAGAGATACCATCAACTAGATTACTAAAAGTCTTGAATCAAAAAAAAAGGATCTTAAGAAGCAGATTCTAGAATATCAAAAACAGATTATAGTTCTATCAGATTATCTGAATTAGAAGTCTGAGCTTAGAACTAAAGGTATATTATAAGTATTAGGGATATTTTGTAAAGTTGGTACTAAGATCTAGATAAATTTTATAAAAACAAGTTCTGTTAACAAGAAATTAAATATAAGTAGTTAGTTAGCAGAAGAGTTCTCTGAAGTCTTACAATTAGGTGACATACTTTGAAATATATAATAATTTAACAGATGTAAAAACAGAGAGGTCATAATTAGGTTAGATACCACTTAGATATACAGAAACTTGTATACTATTTGTAAGTATAAGTATAAAGATCAAAGTATTTAAATAGATAATCTTTTAGTAGATTACAAATATAACAACTAGTGTAGAAACTGCTATATGGGTAGATTACTTAAAATAGACAACTAAAAGTTGTATATGTGGCTAGTTGTATACTTATCTTGTACAAATTATGTAATTATAATTAAAATACAATAAAAACAATAGTTACTGATAACTATAGTCTTAGCATAAGCAAAAAAAAAAAATAGTAATAATTGTAGATTTAAAATATTTTTAAGTTAATTTTAAAGAAATATAAATTATAATAGAATTCTGAAATATGTTTAAGTTATTAAAGAATTTCAATTCAACTTATAGTTAAATTAAATAACAATCCCTCACATCAATTTTTTCCAAAAAACCTAACCTATGAAAACTATATAGTTATTATATTTAAATATAACAAAACTCTATTTTGAGATAATTAGGAGACTATTTACTGCATATTAATTATAACTAAAAAGAGCTAAAAAAGACTTGAACTCTTGTAAGTAAAGTCTCTGGTGTAAAATATAAGTACTACTAAGTAAAAAAGTAATAGATAAGCTCTGAAGCTTTGTTAAGTGCTATAAAGCCTTAGGTCTAAATAGTTACTTGGTTTAATATAATATTCTATATAGTGTAACTCTTACAACTCCTTTTCAAGTTGGTTTTTCTTTCTGCCCTCACTACTGAATTGTTCTCTTGAAATTTTTACCAAAAAGTATAAAATCTGGCATACTTCCTTCAAAGGATTGACACTGTTTATCTTTTCAAATCAGTAATATTAAATCACTAACTCTTTCCGACGATCACTTGTACCAAATCCTTTCTAAACAAAACTGCTCTTTTCTCAAATTACTATTAAGTAAACCCATCTTGGCTGCCTAAGTAAAATTGTTCCTCATAAAATTTTACATATAGGTGGCCTACCTTTATATCCCTAAAAGTGTTTATTACTGGGATATAACTAAATTAAATAATTTTCTTTTATTGCTAAATA
>CAJVQA010008451.1:0-12940 GCA_910591915.1 Cetraspora pellucida
TAAATATTTTAGTTTTTTAAAAAAGTAGATCAGAGCTAAAAAAGTGCAAAAATGCAGACAAATTTGCCTGTGTTCTATTACAATCTAAGGAATAAAAGGGAGTACTTAAGGGACAGGTTAGATGCACAATCTGTTAGAAATAACACTAAGACCAAGAAGGGTTGCAAACCAGCAGTAGTAGCAGAAACCTGGCTTGAGATACATGCTACCAGTATCTGAATTGAAAAGTTAGCAATGGCAGCAGGAACCTAGCTTGAGATACATGCTAAAGAGGCACTCTTTAGGCAAACCAAAGATGGTAGCTCATAAGAAGTAAACAACTTGGTGGACCAATTTGGGAGTTGTTAAAAATAAGTTGTAAGACAACTAGTAAGGTTCAGAGGCTAGAAGAAGACCATATAAATCCATTATCAAGCATTTGTTGAATTTCTTCTTTAATAAATGTCTGTTCTGTAAAAGAAGAAAAATAAGGTTAAAATCAAATAGAAGGTCCTTTTTCTGTATAAATTCAATAAGTTACAAGATCAGTATGTCCTAATTCTGTTGTATCTTATGCAAAAAGATCTGAGAACTTCATCAACAACTGGCTGAATTGTTTTTCTTGTTTAGCATCTCGAGGTCTAATATTCAATTTAGATGGTTTTGGACTAACATTATATTTTTCATAAAAGATTATAATGTTGATTGTAAAAACTTGATGTATATTGTTTAGTTTAACAAATAGTTTTTCATTCTGTTTGAGATAATCTAAAATTTTAACTTTTCTTATTCTTGAGCAAGGAAAGTATATTGTTGTTAAGTGGTCTGAGCATTTTGTTGAAATACTTGTAGAAAAGTCTAAGCAAATCTTTCTAACTTTTCTACTTTCTGTTAGAGCTGTAGAATAAGTTGGTTCTAAGTTTTGACTTGTTGTTGTAGTTGTGCAACTTGTAGTTATAATAGGTCTGGTTCTGGTAGAGTTGCATTGATAGAGCTAGACAGAAGGTCTACTAGTTCTGATATAGAAGGTTCATAGATAGGAGCTAATGAAGAAGCACAGTTCTGGTAATATTCTTGATAGGTGTCTAATTCAACTTGATGTTTAACATATAAGCATTTCTTGCAAAGGTCAACAAAAGCACTAAACTGTTGATGACAATTAGTAATGACAAGCCAATAGTCAAATTCTGGATGGCTAATATCAAAAAACTCAGCCAAGATCTGTTGAAGAAGTTGCTCTTTTTCTTTATCAAGAACAGCTTGTTCAGCTCATAGAATAAGATCTATTTCTTCATAGGTCTATAATTGATTAATTTGGTCATTTACTTGGAGTTCCAATGCTTCAGTGATAGTAAGATCTGTTTCTTGCAAATAGACTTTAGCAAGATAAAAGATACAGGTCTGGTTCATTTTATACTGAGTTCAGCACTTTTGGTTGACTCAGTATAATACCTAATTCAGATCTACAGATTATAATTAAGGTTGTAAAGGATATTTGTACTGGCTTTGTAAGCATATAAATGTTCAGGTTCACAAAACTATAGTTTTTCTGTAATACTTTCTAAATTATGCATTCTGTTTCTGAGTTTAACATGTTTGCATAATTTGCATTTGACCAAGGATTTACATTCATCACTTTGGATATAATAGTACTGGCTTTTGGAATTATCATGATCAAGACTTTGGTAAAAGTCAGTATAACAACTTTTACAAATAAGAACTTTATCTAATTCTTGTAAGATTTCTGGTCTTTGAAGGTTCTTACAATAGCAGCAATAATGGGTATGATAATTGCTATGATAGTATTGTCTTTGGGCTTCAACTTTATTAAAATTGCATTTACATTGGTAGATGTAATTCTGATGCTTAAGAGAAGCTAAATGACAATCAACAGCAATATGTCCTATTGAGTTGCATTCATGACAAATATTTTCAGAGCATTGTTAATAGAGGTGTTCAGAGCTTCGGCAGTTCTTGCAAGTTTCTCTTCAAGGAGCTTGTAGTTAACAATAGACAGCAATATGTCCTTTATAATGATATCAGTTGCAAGTATTTTGAGAGCAATTAGCAAAGAGGTGGTCAGAAGATTTACAATTGTTACATACACAAGATAAGGCAATTTGTGTTCATTGTCAAGGTTGGTAAATAGTTTATTCTTTATTGTCTGTTTTTGAGGTAAGTTAAGCAGTATATGCTTTATGGGGAGTTAGGAATTCTTGCTCATAGAGGTCAAGCTTTTTTGGGTCTGTTACTGTTGGTTGGGCAAGTAAGACATGGTCACTTTCATAGATCATTGATATTAAAACCTTTTTGTTATTCTACTTGAACAAATAACAACTATTTTTTTAGTTATAACTAGCAACAACTTTCTTGAACTAGTCATTTCTAAAAAGAAGGAAGTAGAAGATAGCAGAAACAACTTTAACAGTAATGGAGATAGTTATTTCTTCAATTTCTACTGGAAGATCTTTAATAATTCCTAAAGGACATGTAGAAGTACCAGTTGCTGTGACAATTAGACTAGTAAAGGCTTGTTTAATTTTAAGTCCTAATTTTTTAACAGTTTGATAAGTAATTATACTAATAGCAGCATCACTATTAATAATAGCTTGGTAGAATCTGTTTTTAAGTCAGATGTTATATTTTACAGAAGAGTATAAGTAGGCAATTGGACTAGGTTAGCATTTTTGGCTTTCTTATACAAATATGCGAACATAGCTATATAAATAGAAGGATTGTCAAGAAATTGTTTCTATTTCTTTGGTGTTGTAACAGGAGGATTAAAAGAAGAATCTTTGTGGCCAAGGTAGTTAACATCTCTATAATAGAATGAGGGTGAGCAAAAACTAGTTCTTTTTCTATCATTGTTATAGAAGTCTAAGTATCTGCTTCTTTTTCTAGAGTTTTCTCTTTCTCTAAAAAGGTTTTGATAATAAGATCTGTTATAATTTCAAGAGCAAGACCTTTGGTTGCATCTATTATTTTATCTATAATTATCTTTTTGTTTGAATTATTGTTTAGCTCATTTGGTTCTACATTTAGCAATAAAATATTTTGTATATTCACAGTAGTGGCAGTAACATGAATCTTTAGCTTAAGGTTTGTTAGTGTTAGAAGTAGCTGCATAGTTAGCAGGTTGAGGTTGGGGTGGTTGCTGTTGCTGTGCCAAGTTGATACTAAGTTTGGCAATCTGATCTGTTAGTTGTTTAATAGCTTGGTCTGTTTCTGTAGTAGTGCTAACAGCTATTACATGTTCAGTTTTTTATAGTTTTATAGTAATAATAGTAGCATTTAGATTAGCAGGTTCACTAGTTTGCACATTGATAGAAAATTTAGAGTGTAATTCTTAGATAAATAATTATTTAATGAAGTTAGCAAAAAAAGCATCATCAAAGGCAACTCATCTTTTTAATTGTCTAAAACAATTAACATAAGCATCTACTGTATCTGGGTCTTGTTTGATATCAAAAAGCTGTTTTTGCCAAATAGCTTTTTGTTTAGATGTGTGAAAGTGAAGTCTAAAAAGATGTTTAAAGCTTCTGTTTTAGTTGACATTATTATTAAAAGCATTTGGAGCAGAGTTGAGACTTAGCTACCAATCTAATGCAATTCCTTTTAAATATACAGGAGTAAGTTTTAATTTTTAAGTAGCATTCTACTTGTTAGCAAAAGTGGCTTTTTGAAAATCTTCAAGCTATTGTTTTAGGTCTTGAGTTCCATTATCATAAAAGAAGTTAGCTTTCATAAGAGCTTTTTTACTTTTATTTAGAATATTTGTAAGGTTAGTTATAGCTTGTACAACATCTTGTAAAGCTTGTTGTGCTATGTTATCAGGTAGATCAGAAGGGTTATTAAGAATAGGTGAAAGTAGAGAAAAAAACTAAGGTTGTAGTTGAATAACAATAAGTTGGAATTGGACAGTAATAGATCAAGCTTAAGGAAGAGCAAGTTGAAGTAAAGATAAAAGAAGAAGACTATCCTCAAGAGTTTGTTAAAATGAGTTAGTAAGAGTATGATTTGAGCTAGAGGTTTTTGTAAGGTCTATAGAAGCAATAATATATTCTTTTATTTTTAAATTGTTAATAAGTAATAAAGGAATTTGTGAAGTTCAATCAGAAGTATAATAACTTTCAGAGAGCTTAGTAGATGTAACTAATTCACTATAAAGAACTAAGCTATTTGCTGGGTTATATAAGAAGGGAATATTATTAATAAAAGTAATATCAGTAGTAGGTGGTAGGATAGGACTTCTTAAATTTCCAAAATGTCAACTAAATTCTTCTGGTTTTTCAAAACTAAAACTTAGAAAAGCATTGAAATGAAGATTAAAAGTGTTTTGATATTTAAAAGGTAAGATAGGAAGTTGGAAAAGATTAGTATATTTTCTAACTAAAGTTAAAGCAATTGTTCTAGGATCACTAATGTCTTGTTGGTATTGACAACTAAAAATAATATCTCTAATGCAAAGGCAAAGTATAATTTGGTTTGAATGTAGGGTGATAAGAGTGGTAAAGTTGTTATGAGTTTGGGAGGAATAATGTTAAGCTGCAAAGTTGGTTTGGTACCAAGTTTAAAATTATTTAAAATCTGAGTGAAGGCTAGTAAATTAAGAGAAGTAATACTGAAGACAAAATAAATCTGAATGCTATGCTTGAAGTATGTTTACTGCAAGATAAGATTTAGTTAGATGTTGATAGCTTTGGATGTTCTTGTTATAAAGTTTAGCAGCAATGTAAACTATAAAAGAAGAAGTGTTTTTATATCTGAAACTCTGCTAAAATAACTAATACTCATCTAGGTCTCTTGCTAAGATAACTAATACTCATCTGGGTCTCTTGCTAAGATAACTAATACTTGTTTGAGCCTTTTGCTAAGATAACTAATACTTATTCAGGTCTCTTGTTAGAATAACTTTTTTAATATATCTGAGAATGTCTTGTTCAATGTGACTTGTTTTTCTTTAAATATTTAATCTTTTCACCAAAAGGCACTAAATGTTATAGATGAAAGCCTTTTTAATTTTATACTATAATGATGACATGGCATAGAAAATTTCTTATGAATATATGCAGTGTCTAAAAAAAAAGTATAGCTTCTGTTAAACATTGTCAAGAAACTATATCCTTCTCTGAAACAGTTCAGAAAAGTTAATGCAATACTAATAACTTTACTTTATTTCACTAAAAGAAAATAAATCTTGCCTATAGGAATTACCCTAGAAGAGAAGTATCAATACAGTTTATAGTTAAAAGCTGTTTATTAAAGTAATAACAAGAAAGACTATTCTTAGGTTTCTGTTTTTAAAGAATCTTAAGATGTGTTTACAATATTAAAAGAAAGAGGAGTGTCTGTTGCTTAATCATACTTGAGAAATTTAGTAGAGTTTATATATCTGTGAGTTAAGTAACTAAGCAGTTAAGCAACTAAGTGATTAAGTGACTAAGCAACTAAGTATTAAGCAACTAAGTGACTAAGTAACTAATTGATTACTAAGTAACTAGAAGGTTCTAGCAACTAATAACTAATAATTACTAAGTAACTAATTACTAAGTAACTAAGTGGCTAAGCAACTAAGCAACTAAGTGACTAAGTAATTACTAATCAACCAGAAAGTTCTAGCAACTACTAGTAATAATAATACAATTTTTTTTTTTTCTCTCCTTAAGCAGTCATGCTAGTGCTTTATTAAGATTTTGAAATTACATTTGCAATTATATAAATATCCTTAACAACTAAGTCCAGCATTACTCAGCCATCCTAATGGTACCTAAGTGCAACCTGTTGTATTACTTTAAGTAGAAGTAAGCCACTTATCTGACTAATTAAAGTTCATAATAAAAAGGTCTTCTCCCTTTTATGACAAGCTTTAAAATTGTTTTCTATACTTCTTTTCTAATTTTTTTTTCTTTTTCTTTTATTTTTTTTTTTCTATTACTTGCTGATTTGGTTTTTCTTTTTTACTTAGTAATTTTCTCTCTTTTCTTTTTCTTCTTTTTATTCTACCTATTATTCCTTTATTTTTCTTCTATTCATTAATCTTCTTATATTGGATTCTTTATACTTGTTTATAGAATGTGTCTTAGGCCATTCTTGCTATTACATTTATAAACTGCTATCTTGATTTTGTACTTAGGAGCTGCCTTAATCTGTCCTGTATTAAAACCTTTAATTAGTGCCTTTCTTATTTTAATTTTCTCTGCTTCTGTTTTCTCAAAAAGTGCTATATATAATATATATAAGGGAACTCAACTTTTTCTTCTTTCTTTAGCCTCTTTCAAGCTGTTATAATGATTACTTTTTAAATTCTTTTTCACAGATTCCTTTATTCTTTATATGCTACCAAATATGCTTGTATTTTTTTTGTTTTATCTTGGCATACTTGGCACTTTATTGTTATATATATATCTGGTTTTCTTTTGTTAAGTTCTTCTAGAGTTGGAAGTTTATCTATTATATGTTTTATAAATTTGCTTTTGGCACTATTTCTTCTTATTATGCAGTGTACTTCTTTAGATATCTTTAGTCTATTTCAAAAGTATGTTCAATTATAAATTATAACTTCTGTTTTTGGTTCTAATCCTCTAATTGTTTTCATTTTTTTTTATTCTATTTTTAATCTTGTATTTATTATTAATTTGCATAGCAGTTTTGCTGATAGGTTAGTACATTTGTTTTTCTTCTCTAAGCAGTACTTTATTTCTTCACAACTGACTTTTTCAACCTGTATTATTTCTTTACTCATTGCATCTTTTTTGCTAGATTATCAGCTTTATCATTCTATTTATCTTTACTGTGCCTTTTAATTTTAACAAACTCTATTTGAATATTTTTTGTCATAATAAGCTCTCTAATTTTTATTACCTATATTGTGTTCTTCTTTTTGAGAATCTTATTTCTACATACTTGTTCTAAACATCTACTAATGTTTCTTACTGCTGCATTGCTATCTGTATATATTTTTACTTACTTTTCTCTTAGTATCATTAAAATTGCAGCTCATATTGCTATTAATTTGGCCATTATTGATGTTTATCATCATTTTAGACCTAATGCTATTTCTTCTTCTGGCTATTCTTGTGTTTCATCTGTTTGCACTCATTCTATGCCTATACTATTTCTGCTTCTTGTGTTTTCTTTAGTCTTCAGATTTGCTGCTCTATCTGTGTATATTATGTATTTGTTTTTGTTTCTTGTTATATACTTTCTTAAGACTTCTATTATTTCTTAACTAATGCTATCTTTTAATTTTTGTCATCTGATTATCTCTATTTTTGGCTCTTTTATTATTCTTAGTCCTTTAAGTTTCTGTTTTTCTATTACTAGTTTGTTTGTTTTTATCATTTCCATTATTTGATCTATCACTATTTTGATCTTGTTTCTGCCTTTTTTTATTAATGCATCTGGAATCATATTGATTTTGTTATTTACTCTTATCTACTGTTGGCAGTTATTTTTTCAGTATTTTTCTTCTCTTGTACAACTCTTATATCTGCTAATTTTGATAACTAATTTACTTTCTTTACTCTGCATTTGCTAATGTTCTATTAGTATTTTTTTTTCTTCTTGACTATCTTTCCTAACTGTCAATTGTTCTATGCACTATGTACTATTCACTCTTTCCTTCTTTTGTTTTCTAAAATATATTCTTATCTTATCTGCATTGCTTAAGTATTTTGTTGATTGTTCTAAATTGCCTTTTAACTTTTCTGTTTTCTAATATAATGAGCACTTCTAGTTCTATTGCTTTGAACTATTCTGCTTTTTTCCTTTACTTGATAGATCTTGGAAACTTTTTAGCTGCTGTCATGTAATTAATCTCTCTTTTTTTGTATCTATTAGCTGACTTAAATATATTAAGCCTACTTTGTTTATTCTAGTATCACTTCTTTTCTGTAATTGCATATCTATAAGTTCTTTTATTTTGATTTTATATTCAAACATTGTTTATATATTGACTTCTATTCTTATATTTATATTAAGCTTTTTTGCTTTTATCAAT
This sequence comes from Cetraspora pellucida, assembly GCA_910591915.1. NCBI lineage: Eukaryota > Fungi > Glomeromycota > Glomeromycetes > Diversisporales > Gigasporaceae > Cetraspora > Cetraspora pellucida. Next base: position 7,979 of record CAJVQA010008451.1, read on the forward strand.
GTCAGACAAGCTAAGTTATTTTTTTAACCTTCTATATTTTCTGGCACTTCTTTATTTTCTATATATCTTCTGTTAAACTTACTTTCTGGCACCTTTGGGTTATTTTTAGTTTAGTTAACTTTCCAAGACTATTTTGTCTGTTTAGTCTTGCTAATAGGCCACTTATTTGTTTTATTTTTAATTCTTGTTATAGTATTTTGCAGCTTCTAAGATTTTTGTATTCCATTATGCAGTTTTCTAATATTCTTTGTAGGTTGCTCTTTTGCTTCACTAAACTTATTATTAGTTAATGTATTTTGCTTATACTTCTTTCTAACATTTTTATTAGCTGTAGCATATAACTTAATTTTGGTATTATTACTATATTGTTTATATATGCATCTGACTCATTGTCATCTTTTTGTATTTAAGGTCTTTTATTGTTTGGGTAATTATTTCTTTAGCTTTTTTTTTTACTAGCACTTTATTCATTCTGTTATTTAGCTATATTCCTAATGAGCAAACTATCCTGTTCTTTGCTTCTTCTGTTATCTTGCTTTCTTCAAAGATTACTTTTCTTTTTTCTTTCTTTACTTTTGTATTTATTATTAATAGCTTTAATTTGAATCTATTTATCTCTATGTTATTCATATTAAAAAATTTTTCTGCTATTTTTAATATCTCTATTAGCTATTTTTTATTATTTGCAATTCATGTTGTATCATTTGCATATACAATGGCTGCTTGGTGGTACTTTGTAATGTTGCTGCATTGCATTTTTCTTTTGATCTGTTGTTCTACTATATATTTTAAATTTTTATCTTCTTGTATTCTTTTTAATAGTAGATTATAGAAAAGTTGCCATATTAATAAAGATATTACTTTTTCTTAATATATGCTATCTCTTGCTATTATCTCTTCTATTAGGTGTACACTGTGATAATTTTTAGTTGTCTTTTATGAAACAGATCCAGGATGTATTTTATTGTTCTTTTAGGCATGTTAACTCTTTATAGTACTAGTTTTAGACTCTTAAGTAGGACTGAGTCAAATGCTTTTTTCATGTCTGTAGAAGTTCTATACTTCTTTAATCTTCTCTTTTGCTTCTTCTATTATCATGTTAAGAATATGTATTGGTTATTCTGTTGAGCTGTCTGAGAGGCCTGCATAATTTGGTCCTTTGAGTATTTCTTTTTCTGTTATCACCTTTGTTACAACTTTTCTAAATATTTCTATTAGTGTTATTAGTCATATGCTGTTTAAACTATATCTCCATTCAACATCTTTAGATATCAGATAAACTTGTACTATTTTTCATTTAGTTAGTATCTTTTCTTCTTCTAGACATAGGTCTGCAAAGCCTCTAAATAATTTTTGTATTATTTTTCTTGCTTATTTTATCAAAATGTAACTTATATCTGATATGTCTAAAACTGTTCCTGTCTTCACTTCTCTTAATATTTTTCTTATTCTTTTTTCTCGATTTCTCTTTCAACTTCTGTATATCATTTCTCTTTAATGTTTTCTTGTAGTTTATATATTTTTTTTCACTTTTTTGACATCACTTCTAATCTTGTATTTCTTTTTTTGAACTGTTTTTTATAGTGTTTTGTTACTTTTACTCTGACATCTTTTGAGCTTGTTAGCAGATTTGTTTTTTTTTCTGTTTGTTTAATAAATCTGTTGAGTATTATTTTCTTATAAGACCTATTTAAAAGACTTACTATCATCTTTCTTTGATCTGTTTTAATCATTTTACATCTTTTATTTATATTCTCTTCTATTTGTTTTCTTTGTATTCACTCCTAGTCCTTCTTTTTCCTTTCTAATAATAGCTTTTTCCAATCCTTCATATCTTTTATCTATGCATTTGACCATTGTCTTTGTAGTTTTGGCAGTTTTGCACCAATTTTCTTGCCTAGCATCTTTAATTGTTCATTCACTTTATTTCTTTTCTCTTTTGTTACTGCTTGTGTTTTTTTAGCTTTTGCATACTTGATTAATTTCTGTAACTTAATAATGCTTTCTTCTTGTTGCTGTTTCTTTTGACTTCTTCTTCTGTTAGTTATTGTGTTAAATATTTTTTTCTTGAATATGTGTTTACTTGCTACTATAATAATGGCTTTTTCTATTATATTCTATATATTGTTTATCCTCTTTGCTTTCCTCTTTTTATTTTGTTTTTTCTTGCGAACATCTTTTGAACCTCCTTTATTTCTAACTAATTCTGTAATTCTTGTGTATAATTTTTCCAATCTTCCAATTTTGCTTAATCATATAAGTATACTGTTTTTGACTGCCTCTTTATTTTAATCTTTGCCTTGCTTTTAACTGCTATTATATGTTTGATCTATATTTCTACTATTATTATCTTGTGGTTACTCTCTATAATTTTTTTTACCTTTTTGATTTCTGCCTTTTGTAAACCTGATACTAACCTATTTGATATTTATATATAGTTAATTCTTATTGCTGCTTTTTTATTTGATCATGTGTATTATTGACTCATTGGATTCATGTTTCTATATGTGTCTTAAAGTCTTGTTTCTTTATTCAATTAAAGATTGGCAGCCTTTTGTTATTTGTTGTTTGTAGATGTTGTCTGTCTAGAATATTGTTTGCTGTGTAATTAAAATCATTTATTATGATAATTTGTGTTTGTCTCTTTCTCTTTAAAATCATTTCTGCAATTTTTTGTTAAATGTTTCTCTCTACTACCTTATCATTTAGTAGTATATATGCTGTAATTACAATTAATCATTTGAAGTATAGTGTAATCTCTATCATATATTCACTTATTTTTTTAATTGCACATATGTGCTTTTCTCATTGTTTATTGATTATAATTTCAATGTCTAAACCTTTCTTTTTATCTTCAGCTGCATTTGTTCAAAAACCTATATATCCTTTGTCTGCTATATATGTTAAGAACTTTTCTTCTCATTCTGTAAAGTTTGTTTCTATAATTTCTATTATTGTGATTTTTTCTTTTTCTGTCCAGCTTAGTAGATTTTCTAATTTCCAACTCTTGGTTTTGAGTTCATTAACATTATAACATGTCAGCTTTATTTTTTTTTTCTTCTTTCCACTTTTCTTTTAGTGATTTCTATTCTATTTTCATACTTAAAACTCTTTTTCTCTCTCTGTCATTTATGTTTTCTTCTTAACAAAAAATTTTTACTTCTCTTTTTTCTTTAAAGACCTTTTTCTTATTCTGCAAGAACTTTTTAATCTTCTTATCTATATTCATTGATTTAACTATAGCACTCTTAGAAGTAGTTGAGTTGTTTTATTTTATTCTTTCTTCTGTTCTTTTCTAGTCTTTCTAGTCTTTCTAATATTAGACCTAACCTGTCTTCAATATGTAAAGTTCTTTTTTGTGATCCTCTTTGAACTATTTTTTCTTTTTTGTCTTTTCTTACTCTGGTCTTTGGTTGCTACATTTCTTTTATCTTGTACTTTGTTTCTATAGTTTTTATTTCTCTAGTCACTTCTTTTTTCTTTTAATTTAATTTTTTTTTGTATTTATTTATCAGGTTTTTTGCATTTTCTTGTTCTTCTTCTAAGCTTGTATCTTCTTGTATTTCTCTTTCATTCTTTTGTATCTCTTGCTTTTTGCTGCTGTTTTTTTGTATTCTTTTATTATTTCTTTAAGTTTTGCATTTTCAGAACATTAAGGTTCTATTATGCCAAACTTTTTTCTTGATAGCTATATTCATGTCTATTTGGCTTTTGAATGATACTACTGTATAATCTCTTGGTCTTCCCTATTTAGTCAGTAGTATATATACTGCTATTGCCTTTTTAACCTTATGTTTTTTTAGAAGAATTAGTTTAGATATGCCTTTTAGTATTTTTTTTAGTTTTGCTATAAACTGATTTCTTTTTTGTTTCCTTTCTTTTTCTTTTTGCCTATTGTTATTTTTACTAGTTTTCTATTTTTTAAAGAATTACTCATAGAAATATTTGTTCAATCTCTGCTTTAACTTTAATTACTGCTATCATCCTATGTATGCTTCTCATTTTGCATTAGAATATATTTTCTATTTTTCTTACTAGGTACTTAATCTCTTGCTCTAAAATTTTCTTTAATAGGTCTCATACTATAAGCATTACTAAGTTTTTTTTGTTTTTTTGTTTGTGTTCTCTTCTCTTTGGCTCTTTATTTTACCTTTTATTTTCCTTTTCTCTTCTGCATTTTTCTTCTCTCATATTATTTTCTCTTTCTTTATTATCATCTTTTTTTCTTTTCTTTTACTTTCATTTTTATGTTCTTCTATGTCAAAGATCATTCTAAACCTATCATTATGTTTTTTTTGAATATTGTTAATTGCTTTTTTTCTATTATGTTTACAATCAAAATTGAGTACAATCCAAGCATTACTCTTTTTAAACACTTATTTGACTTCTATTGCATGTTTGTTAGTTATTAGTAGTCTTTTTACAAATTTTGTTTTTTCTTCTTTTGAGCTGTCTGACACATTATATGCTAGTATTTTTGCTGTATATATTAGTTTTTACTGACATTTCTGTTTGCAGATAACTATATACTTTGTTCTAATAGTATCTTTATAAAGCTGCTTCTCTCTATTTCATGGTTCTATTTTTTTCTTTTTTCTTCTTTTTCTTCTTAACAATTTTGCTGCATTACATTTGTTTTTAATGTTTTAATTTCTTTTTTTATATATTTGTCTATTGTTGTTTTTATTATCACACTTGTGTTTTTTGTATTTTTTGTATCTTCTTTATTTCTTCTTCTTTTTTGTTATTTTTTTCCTTTTTCACATATGTTCTTTTATAGTTCTTTTTCCTCTATTATTATATCTACTACATCTGTTATTTGTCTTATCTTCTTTATATATATTTTCTATTATTAACCTACAAAAATGACCATAGCTCTTGAACTACTGGACAGAATTCGATGAAACCACCACCATTCGAATCAGCTCACTGAGACGGTTCTAATGAGGTATAGATCATCTA
>CAJVQA010008452.1:0-12940 GCA_910591915.1 Cetraspora pellucida
GCTTATATTTAGATAATGATCGAATCTATACTTTAACGATCATTTTATAGTTAGAGTCTAATAGCATAATAATTAGTTAAAGCATAATAGTTGGTATAAAAGGAGGGATTCTTTCTTGTACTAGTTACACTTTAGAGAGTATTTTCTCTTGTCGTTGTGTATTAAAGTAAATTACGGGTTTTGTATTTAATGCTTGCTACACTGAGTTAAATCTGGTTGAAAGATATAAAAGCTCTCCCTTGCCATAACAAAGTACACTACTTTGCAAGAAAATTTATTTGAATATTTTTATTTTATCATACTATTTTCTGTAAAAACTCCATGAATCTGCAGCATGATTTGGTAAGCTGAATAATTCTGACATCCGAAGGTATAAATTCCATAGATAAGCAACATTTATAGATAAAACATGGAATAGAAAACATGTATTAACTTTTTTTATAAGACTGAAAAATTAAAAAATTCAGATATGTGAATATTTTTTTAATCTTGACTCGTGGTAATGAGTTAGTACTTGTCTATGCTGACTTAGAATTTTGATGATTGCACTATGAACAATTTATAAAATAAATTGTAGATTGTAGATTTTAAACATGTAGAATAATTATTTAATATCTCAATCTAAATTAACGTGAAAGAAGGTATTGTACATCAGTTATGTGTTTATACTGTATACTTGGCTACAGGGTTAAATTTGGCTAAATTAACGTGAACTAGAATTGTATTTACGAACTTATTTACAAATTCTAAATATATAAATAATAATAATAAAATTTTTATTTCTCAATCAAAAATTGATACAAATAAATATTTTTATAATTTGACCTTTTATATTTATATTCTCAAAACAACGCACACATTTCCAAAATTAACTTTGCACAATTACGCAATCAGAGTGATGTGAGCTACAATATACAAAATTTTTTCTAATGTATATAATTTTTCAAACAGCTATAATTGGCATTTACAAATATTTCAATTAAGTTCATTGTATTTTTATATTACTGTATTCTTCCTACAAATACTTGATTTCCATAAATCTGATCGCAGCTTATATGTGATCGTATCATTGTGTATTATCAATGTTTGAATTAATAATTTTTTGTAAAAATTTATTTAGTAATTTGAAATATTTCATATTCCTCTACTGAAAAATATGATTCTTGACAATAACTACTAAAACTATAAAGTTGGTATTTATCTGCGTTTCTAATTAGTTTTTCATATGAACATATTTGTCTACACCAACATTTAGCCTCTAGATTAAAATTATCGCTCATAACAAGATCATAACCAGCTCCAAATATTGGTCCAAAGCTACTTTGACTGTAAATTGCTTTTTCTGGTACCTTTATATGATTTAAAACAGAATTTTGAATATTACCATTTTTCAATGAAAAAATAAAGCTTCCTTCGCAGTAGTCTTGTTTAAAATTTTGTTTATCCCAACCAATAGGATTGTATCCACCAAGAATTTCATCAGTGCCCTTAACTTTCATAACCACAACAAGATGTGTTTATTTCTCACATAATTTCCAAAACGAAGCAGCAGTAAAACCATCTCTACTACCACGAAGGAGTAAATTAAAATTATATGGATTATCCGTTACTAAGTATGTATGATCTTTTTTATCTATCCATGAAGCAATCTCCGCTGCATGTGTTTCATTAATAACCGTTGAAAATGGTTCTACGTTTCTAGTTGGTAATGTCGGTTTTAAGATTATTCGAGGCGGGAGAACAGTGGATGATATTGGTTGATTTGCCATATATTTTTTCATTATATCCTTCCAAAGTTTTTTTTCAAGAATTTGATGATAAGGTTGTACACTGTTAACAATATCATTACCAGACATTTGAAAATAACGGATATGAGGTAAAAAAATTTGTAAAGTAGACTTTAAAACCATAAAATTCTCATTAGACCAGTCTTCAGGATCTGAAGGTAAGTCAGGATTTTGTGCAATTCCCCATTTTATAATATAATTCCAAATTTTTACTTCTTCCAGTTGTAAATCATCACGACTAATAAGTGAAACTAATGCATTGCCTTGAAGTGAAACGAAATCTTCAGAATCAAAAATCTTATTAGGATACTTTGACACAATATTATTACACCATACTTGTAACTCTTGAAGATTATTATTTTGGAAACTTGTTTGATAAACATGACTGAAATGTAAACGAAGCCAATGTGCCTCTACTTCAATTAAATGAGTTTGAAGGTATTTGGCCAATTCTTCACAAAGAAATTCATAAGCAATAAGCATGAGTTCAAAGAGAAATGATGCAGCATGGTTTTTGAGTGAGACAGTTCCTCCATAGATATACCTTTGTATTAAATTTTATATTTTTTTAGATTCCTCCTTGTAACATAATTATAAATCATAATATGGTATAAAATAACTTACTTGATAATAATTTCAAATTGTTGGATGGAAATATTTTTTAAATTAAGTGTTTTAATATTATTTTTGTCTTTGTTGATAGTTTTTAATTCATTGTTAAAATATGAAGACCGGTATCTTAAAATTGCCGAATGTGCTCGAAATATCTTTTTGTTTGGTGGTTCGCCAACATTAATGACTATATTAAAATCTTCATGATCATCAAGAAGTTCAAGATAATTATTTGAAAGTTTTTGAAAGAAATTTAATTCCATTTTTTCAAGTGTAAAATTTTAATGATCAGAACTGGTAAAGGTAAGAAGCGTTTGGAAAAAAACCTTACGTAATTTTGTATGCGTATGGTAGTACATGATTCTGCCAAAAGAATTTTTGTGACACATGTGTGAGATGTTTGAATATAACAATAACTTTAAAATTTTACATAAAATGGAAAGATCAGATTTTATCTGAATTATTTTCATTGCACAGCAGGTGGCAGAGATCACGGTCATATTCAAGATTAATAAAAATCCTTCCATAATAGTTTTACTAATGACACGTTAATATCTCTTAATTTATTATTGATTAACGGCACCCGCTTATTGATTTAACTAAGTCCATTTTCAACTCAAAATTTACGACAAACATAATTGTCTTTCTAGTTTTTGATTTCATATTCTAACGTAACTAATCGTAATAATAGTAATAAATTGTTTTAAGTACATATTAATTCGAAGTTAGAAATTTAATTAAATTCTTTGATAAGAAATTTTGTGACCAAAAACTAACATTGGCAAAAAATAATAAATTTTATGTTAATTAAGCATCTATTTTCATAACACTTCCAAAATTTACTTTTCAACAAAGTACAAATGTCGATTCTAATTTTATCATGTTCATGAAGATGAAAATGATTCAAAATTATTGACCGTTGTATTGTATTGATATAAATATATATCTTTTTATGATTTCTTTTTTCATATATATATATATGTAGCAATACCATTTTTTGTTACGTACTAAATTTTAATTTTTAGCACTGCGTTATTGCCACCTTTGATAAATTTCAAATTTTAACGTTGATATTTTATTTGAAATATTTAAAAGTAAATAGAAATCATCAAATCAGAGCCTTAATTATTCGCTAATCGCGCGAGTTGTGCACTGCCATATTTATTTATATGAATTATTCAAAACTCAATAATGCAAAAAATATTTATTGTGAATAACCTTAATATAAATTGCTAGTTCATGACTTCATTTAAAATTCCGTAACATTCTGATGTTGATAAAAATAAACAATACGATTGTCAATCTTTTTCAAAATAACAATGCATTATATCAAAATAATACTTTATTGTCAATATTAGTATTATAATTACAGATCACGACTACCAAATAAATTTAACAGTCATAATTACAGATCACGACTATCAAATAAATTTAACAATCATAAAAAATATCATGTGCAGCAAACATAAAGATGAAGGTAAAAAAACATTTATATATCGTGCTACTGTGGTTCATACTCATTAAATTTATTTTGTTTATAATTTTTAAATAAAACCTTTGAATTTTAGAAACACATGTTTCTCATTTGGTTAAAAGTCTTTCGATAGGTGAAGATGGTTGGAAAAATTTCGATAATCAAACAATGGATGTGGAATATACAAAACATGACTCTAAGGATAATAATGTGGATAATTGGGAGCCCAATCGTTATGAGGTGGACAAAATTATTGCTCATAAGGTGGTGAATGTAAGTGTATTGCATAAATTTCTTTATTACATCTACTTTATTATACGCTTATTAATTATTTATAGGGCCAAGATCTTTACCTGGTTATGTGGAGAGGATATTCCAAAGACACGTAATTTATTTATTTTTTATATCATTACTTATTATATTCTATTTAATAATTAAGCCTTGTTTTAATCATCAGTTGGGAACCTGTTGAAAATCTCGATGACTGCCGCGACAAACTATATGAATTCCATAAACTCTCTAATGAAATAAAAATGAATGAGCAACATCATCTTGATGAGTTGGATCCTGAAGAAGAACACAATATGTTTTTAGATGCACTCCATGATTCTAGCCATATTAACTTTGATCTTTATGATAAGATCATTCTTGGGAGAACAAGGGATTATGATTATTTGTCTGAACCTAGAATTGAAAGGTTTGTGATTTTTTATTTGTTAGTAATGTGTATGCGAATTACTTTTGTTTTATTTATTTCTATTATATTCTCGAAAAGTGTTCCTATCGCCGAAATTAGTGAAAGAAACCAAAAAGAAAAAGAAGCAAAACAGCAAGATCAAAGTGACTAGTTTCAAAAAAAACCTATTCATCAAAAATTCTAATGAATAAATTTGTTTTGTGCTTGCAAGTGCAATGCTATATTTATTATTCTTACTGTATAGGTCTTTAAAGACATCTAAATTTAGTAATAGCTTTTATGCAATAGAAACGTTTACGTCATTAGATGAATACTAAAACTTTTATTAAATAGTAGGATGAACTACCTTCAAATTTATATATACTAACGTTTTCAAAATAAACTGTTCTATATATCAGAGTTAGTTTAACCCGAGGCATTTGATATTAGTGTAAAGTTTAATAACTTTGATATAATCACAGATTAGTGACATGACCCGGTTGATAGTGCCTATATTGGAATTGATTTTTTTTATATTCTAAAATAAATGGTAAATCAATTCACAAGTTTAATGTCAAGTAACCATATGTTAGGCTAAAAAATATATGCCTGAATTAAAAAAATTACATTACAACTAGAGTTATGTATAATTTAAAATTTCTTATTATTTAAAGTTTTATTAAAAGAATTAGATTCAACCTTTCAAAAAAATTTGTAATACTCTAATTAGAAATGTTCTTTGCGTGAGATACTAATGCCATCCTTACACGATTAAATTACATGAGACTATATTACGCGCGTCAAATTTTCCTTTACGAAGTCACACGATAATATGTGTGTCAGGGCTATATTTGAATAATTAACTTGAATGCTTGAAGTCTAGTTTTCTTTGGCGTCACTCATATAGTATCTAGATACAAATTTGCTTTAAATAATGTTTTTAAAAGCAAATATGCTTTAAATCATAAGTCGGCTATGTACTTCAAACCAACTTGAGCATCATAGACAGAAGTTCGTCTGATTGGCTAATAAATTCAATTTGATTTTACATTATTTATAAAGTAAAAAAAACATATACAGTAGAAGGTTTCATTAGAGTTGTAGGACTCCATAGTCAAAAATAAGATCTAATTCTCGTCTATTTAAAAAAATTAGCTTTGTAATAAGTTGATTTTATCGGGTTTTGAGAAGTTATTGCTATGCTACTTTTTTAAACGGACAAGAATTAGATCTTATTTTTGGCTATGGAGTCCTACAGCTCTAATGAAACCTTCTATATGTATTTTTTTACTTTATTGTGGTTGGTTTTCGTTTTTTAAAAAGTACTCTAAACTGTATAAATAATGTAAAATTAAACTGAATTTATTAGCCAATCAGACAAACTTCTGTCTATGAACTTTAGCATGTTTGTTTTGAGCATTTGATATCCCAAACGATTATATAGTAATTTCGACATAAGGTTACTAAAAAATAAAGACTGATTAGTGACTTTTCTAATATCCGTTACATATAAGAATGTAAGAATAGCCAAGATTACATTGTCATGTTCTTAAAAACTAATAATGATAATCAGTTCGTGCACGGCACTATTAAAACCATTGTGGCTGATTTTGATCGGAATCTAAATAATAGCCATAACTTTGGTCAGATTTGCAGAATTTGACCAGAGTTATATGTAATCGGTTTACTATTTGCAGTAATACATCGATAACCGTATCTTAATTTATTATAAAGATATAGCTTTCAATCAGAAACTATGTATTAAAAGAATTTGAGCATACTTAGATAACGAATATAATAATGAAGACGAACTGTTAATGGCTAGATAAACGACGCACCGAAAGCCTGGCACCAAATAAAGGAGGGCATTGATCAATTACTAAAAATTAATACTGATGATGTTTTTTCTATTTCATGGGTACTATGCTATACTAAATCAGTGCGTACTTTTCATTGTTGTGATAAAGATTAAATTAAATGTTATTTTAGATGTAAATATGGCATATTGAATGATTTATATCGTACAGGTGATTGAAATCATAAAGCATAACGCATTGTGTAAGTTAAAAATCAGAGCAAATGTTATTGCAAGCCTTTGATAATTGATGCAAATTATCATAGAAATATATGCAATCTTATAATATAAAACATAATAGAGCATTTGTTTAATAATTTCTTCTAGTTTAATGCAAATTATTTATTTGATTATGTGCATCACAAGGAACAGGTAAACTTCTATAATAAATCATGATTCACATAAGACATATTGTGTTTATAAAGGTTAATAGCATTTAAAGAAGCTATAAATTATGTATTATAAAACTGAATAAAAAATGTAAAAAATGTTTAAATATGTGCGTAATTTAAAACGGGTCTAATCTATGTAGTATTACAGCCACCACAGTCAATAATTTTTTGATCATAAATACAGGTTGTGCAGGTAAATCCACATTCATTTTGACTAGGAACTGGACAAGAAAAAATATACTTCTCCACGTTTCCAAAACACTTAATATCAATATTAGTTCCAACTGAGCAAGTAACATTATAGGTCAAAGGATTTGGAGTACAAGTAACGTTAGGTATAGTAGCACATGTATAAGAGGCAGGATTGAGTTGGATGCTAAGTGAACATGTTGAGCCTACTCCTGTAGGACATTGATTAGGATCAATCTGTCTGGCAATCAATGGAGAAGTTAAAACGACCTCCGAAAAAAATCCGAGAATGAATATTTGCAATAAAAAAGTGAGTTTCATCTAAAAAAAAAAAATGTTGAGAAAAATGAGATAATAAAAAAAATTGATAATAGTAACCAAAAAAATTATACACACCTTTAGATATAACTTTACGCGTCAAATTTTTTTGTTGAAGGGAAGTGAAGAAAATGAATGATATTTATAATAATCTGTACAAAGAAACTTGAATACCTTTTAAACAAAGGTAAATATGTACGCACTTTAAAGAATTATAATATTTTTGTCATCTCAAATTAATAAATTTGTGTAAAAATGAAATTGAAAAAAATAATATGGTATATACATTCGTTGAACGTGCTTTGTTCAAATTAATTAAATTTACGTACCGATAAGAAAAATTTTTAGCCTATAAGCGCATACTGTGCATAAAACACTGGTATGTATGCATTTTAAACAAAGAGCTTTGTCGTTTCCTCAGATTAATAAATAATTTTTTTTTAAAAAAACAACAATATTGTATACATACGTGCGCTCTGCATGCATATTTTGCTTACAAGCATCTATTGTATGTACGTAAAATCTAGTAACGGTAAGAATTCTATCTATTGTATGTACGTAAAATCTAGTAACGGTAAGAATTCTAAATACACTACAATGGACCAGCATGGATTTATGGCTGTATTTAAGTTGACTGTAATAGCCAAAAGTTAACCAAATTAAAATTGACATTGCTAGTTTACTTTTTTTAATAAGTGTTTACAAAAGTTTATTAATATTTATTATTATACATTCTTAATAATTATATAGTCAACTAGAAAGCATTATATTGCAGAAAGTGTACAGATATGAAAAATCTGCAGATTACAGGAATGGTAATACTAACACTAAAAACTCATGATCTAGCTTTGTTAGTAATGTATTAAAATGTAACGAGATGGTATATAAAATCAAAGATAAATCATTGTTATTAGTGAACCAGTAAAAATCCGAAATGGTATATAAAATCAAAGATAAAATCATTGTTATTAACGAACCAATACAGAATCTGAAATGGTATGTTGTTATTAGCGAACAAATAAAAAATATGGATTTAATCACCAAAAGGAAAATCATTACATGTAACAAAAGAAAAAAGCCAAAAATGGGGAACGTTAAAGCTAGGTGCGTTAGAATTACTTTTTTAGGATTAGTGGCCTAGAAGATATTAAAGAATATAATTTATGCTGTATGTAGATCAATATCTTTAAACGCACCTGGCTCTAACTGTTCCCCAAAAATGGAAATTTTCGATCGCACCTTTTTGTACAGTTCTATGGTTTTATTGTTAAGTATTACATAGTGCAAATGGTAACCGCAGATTCTAATTGTAAGTATTTTTTATTGATCAACTAGAACTTGATTATGAAGGCGATTTCATCACCCATAGGGCTAAGGATACATTTTTAGCATTTGCATGGGTGGTATAAATATTTAATTAGTGATGTTGAATATGAATGTGAATATTGTGTTTTTAATAAACAGGCATTATCCTAGACTGGTTTGATACGTATGAAAAGAAAAAAAATTGAATGATTAAAATATTGAAAATATAATTTTGCTTAGTCTATGATTTAGCAGAAATTGCTTATTTAGTAAAGATTGTTGCTTTATTTAATTAGCACATAATAAATAAAAAAGATAAATTTTTCTTTCGTTTTAGTTCACTTATAGCTTGTACTGTACCTGATTACATAATTTCTTAACAATCTAGAAATAGTCAATTCTTTCGTTATGGTCTTTCCTTATAGTCTTTGACGATCACTAACTATCAATCATGCCGGCAAAAAAATCGAAGAAAAAAAGGTCAAAAATACTAAAAATACAGATATATGTACATATCAATCGTAGATGAAATTAACACAAAACGTCAAATCTTTTTTACTCATCGTGTCTGCGATCACGTACATACGTGTGGCTTCATGCTACCAAAATACGTATAATAAATTTACAAATGAGAACTTCCTTTCTTGGAATTGTGATCGATGCACTACTGAAACACAAAATTATAGAATGCGTATTACGTATAATGTCATGCGCCATTTATAGAAGTGAGCACCCAAATTTAGTGATAAATTGTTAAATAAATTGTTAATAATATTTTACTTGCTACTGTTAGACTATTTTGGTTAGTTCCAATCTTAACTCTGGATCAACAAAATTGGTTCAGCAGATTCTCCATTTTAATTGGCTAAGAGTGACACTTAACTTCATAGGCAGAAGTTCGTCTGATTGGCTAATAAAATCAATTTAATTTTACATTATTTATACAGTTTAGAATACTTTTTTAAAAAACGACAACCAACCACAATAAAGTAAAAAAAACATATAGAAGGTTTCATTAGAGCTGTAGGACTCCATAGCCAAAAATAATATCAAATTCTCGTCCGTTTAAAAAATTTAGTATAGCAATAACTTCTTAAAACCCAATAAAATTAACTTATTACAAAGCTAATTTTTTTAAACGGACGAGAATTAGATCTTATTTTTGACTATGGAGTCCTACAACTCTAATGAAACCTTCTATACGTTTTTTTTTTTACTTTATTATGGTTGGTTTTCGCTTTTTTAAAAAGTACTCCAAACTGTATAAATAATGTAAAATTAAATTGAATTTATTAGCCAATCAGACGAACTTCTGTCTAAGACACTTAACTCTGGATCAACAAAATTGATTCGGCAGATTCTCCATTTTACAGCTGTTCTCATAAATTCTGGAACAACTGATAAAAATTTGATCTGCCGAATTCGATAAGTTTTTGGATTCGGTGTTATCGGAACTAGATTTTCGGCATTACAGTAATTCGATAACACCCAAATTCAAAAACTTATCGAATTCGGCCGATCAATTTTTTATCAATTGTCCCAAAATTTATGAGAACAGCTATAATTGGCTAAGAGCGACAATCAAAGTTTTTTGCCGAAATTACTAATGAACTAGACGTTTGAGTTGCTTAAAGGGAGTTAGTAATTAGTGTAATATATTGTATCGTGCAGTACATCATATAACAGATTTTGATAAACATTTATGTATTTATATTTAAATTAACAAACCTTGAATAAATATACTTGAAGGGTGAACGATGACCTTTATTTTTTTTTTTAACCTCCTGACCTGATCGTCAGTGGATGTCGTGTGACGTTCTTTATTAATAAACTAGAAATTGGTCATGTAGGCGGCTTCGCCGCTCAGAGTTCAAAATTTAATATGAAAATTTTAATTTAGATACACTATAACAAGGTTCAATGATATATATCAAGGGAGTTTGATTGTTATTTATGTTTTTTTTATAATGTTTTAAATATTTATTTATAGCTTAGTTTTGTAGATTTAAAGTCAAGAATATAGAATTTTTTAAGTAATAGTAGATAATTTTATGACTTGAGATATGAAAAGGTGATGGATGATATTGAGTGTAGATGAGTAGGTTTAAATTTTAATGATAAATGAATATGTGATCTAATAGTAGGTAGATTTGTATTGTGGTTTATTTTATAGATAATTCATGATTTAGTGAAGATAGGTTTGTAATTTAAATAGGGATTAATTCTTGATTTTATTAGTGGATGGTTTATAACTTTATATGTAAATGTGTTTAAGATTTTGATAATGGGTGAGTTTATAGTTACAATAGTTTGTAGGTTTGTGATTGTATTTGGAAATGAGTTTATTATTTTAATATTGATACTTTAACAGTGGATAAGTTCATGAGTTTATTATTTTAATATTAATATCTTGATGATGCGTATGTATATGATTTTAATGATGGGAGTTTACGATGTTAATTGTAGATTAACGGTGATTTAAGAGGTAGTTTTTTTATTTTAATGATAAGTGAGTTTGGTTTTTTAATAATAGAAGAGGCCAAGGGTGAGTTTGTAATTTTAACGACATAAGTTTCGATCTAATAGAGAAAGAGGCGAGCCTTAATTTTCTCCACCACTTGATTGCTGTGCTAATAAGTCATTTATTGGCATCAATCAAATTTCAAGATCAGGCGCAACATAAAGAGGTGCAAAAAAATTATAAAAAATATTAAATTGTTTATAACTTTATATTCGATTCATGAAGCTATCTTTTGCATATTAATAAAAAAATTGGCTTGTATAGTTTTAACGTGAGTAATATGTTTTAAACATAATTTAATGGGCAAATATCAACTTTAACATAACAGCGCAAATTTTTACTTGAAAAATTTTTTTTGATTGAATAATTAATCAGCAATGATAAGTGGTGGGGAAATCGGTAAAGTCTAGAAAGAGTGAGTTATTGTTTTAATAATGAGTGGATAAATTTAAGGATGATGTTCATGATCCAATGACGGTTATTTATTTGTATAAAGATTTTAGTTAGATTTGTTTGGGTGTTTTATTGATGTTTTGATGATTTAATTAATTAAAAGGATTTGGTTTGTGCGGGAAGTACGGGTCTTTTGTTACTTTATTATAAAGATGAGATGCTATATATGTTAATTATAGTTAAGTTAATCGATTATATATTTGTTATAGTGATAATAGAATTTTGGTTTATTTTAACATGGAGTAGGTTTGGAATTGATTTAAAATTATGTAGATTTTAAATATAAAATAAATTTATTCGGTTATTAGTATATATTTTCATTTTTATTTTTTAAAAAATATGTTATTCAAGAAAATTCTTACCAAAATTTAAGTGAATAAGTTGGGTATTTGACATTATTTTTAATTGATTGAAACATTGAAAAAGATTTCTTATATGTTTGAAACATTTTTAGACATGAATTTGATACTTGATCTCACCTTCGAAATATGAAAGAAATTATGACAATGGTGAAGGATAATTGATTTGTCTTCTTCAATGTTAGGTTTTGTGTAATCTAAGTGGATAGATCAAAGATACATAATGAATCGATAGACAACTTGATATCATTGAATGTTTTGAACTCAAAGTAGAATAGATAATGCGAATTAGAGGAAGGATCTTTAAGTAATGAGTCCAAACAGTACTTATGTAATTAATAGATTGCAAATTATGATTTTTAAAATTTGTAATAATGGGCATATTATCTATTTTTTTTCTTTTTCCTAATTAAAAAAAAAAAGTTCACACATATATACGTATATATATGATATCATAAAATAATGTTTATTTATTTATTAATAAATAAAGCAAGTAGGTTTTAATCATTGGCAGGTATCTATATGTATTTGTTCAAAATTAGAAATAGAATATTTAATAATAGAAAGTTTAAATAATACACTGTTATTATTATCTAATAAAAATAATATAATAAAAGTAGTAAAATTGTATTTTAAAGATTTAGATTACATGTTATAATATTTTACACATAAATGTATAAGTGTTTTACTTTTTATAAAATATAATCATTGTTGTTATGGAAAGTTATTTTTGGAAAATGATAAAAGATGAAACAAAATATGAAATTTAATAAATTTTTTGATTTCAGAAGTATATCAAAACTTAGTGAAAATTAAATATTTTGAAATTTTGAAAAAACCAAGTTATGTTAGTGAATCAAAATATGGCTATTAAGCATAATATGTGGTTGTTAAGCATAATATGTGGCTTATAAAAAATATATACAAAAACAATAAATAAAATAATAGATTTTTTTTGAATAAGATTAAAAGATTAGATTTTAGACTTCAAACTTATGA
>CAJVQA010008453.1:0-12940 GCA_910591915.1 Cetraspora pellucida
GACAGTTACCATAATACAGACCTTATTTTCCAAAATTCGTCGTCCATGGGATTTGAACTCTAGACCTGCCACTTGGAGGTTGACAACCTGACTACTTCACTAGGTCGCCACACCCCTTGTTTTTTTATTTTTAAAAATAAGAATTATCAAAAAGTTTAAATAAATTATTAATTAAATTTAGATATTTAATATAAAGTTTGTAATAATTATAAATTTTTTTATTTATTATATTTAATTTTAATTAATTAAACAGTGTTTTTTTTGTTTTTGCTAAGTTTGATGTTTATCAATAACTATTATTTTTATTATATTTTTAATTATATATTTATATATATAACTTGTATATAATGAATATTGTAATGATACTAGTTAGAACTACCCTAAAATTCTCTATTCATAGAGTAGCTGATAGGTCATTTATGTAATATTGAATGTTACTATACTTGAAAGAGGTGTTGAATTTAGCAAGTGTAAAATAGATATTCTTTATTTACCATCTTGTATTCTATATTCTATTCTATTCTAAATGTATTACTTATATACTTTTTCCCTATCTGCTAAATATATTATTTACATTTTATATACTACATATGCTATATACGTTATATATGCTACATTTTACTTTATGTATTATATATGCTATATATGCTATATATACTATATATACTATATATGCTATGTCTACTAATTACGCTATATACTCTATATTTACTAATTATGCTATACATATACTATATCTATTAATTAATATATACTATTGTTTAATTATGCAATTGATCTTTAATAAATTATTGATGATTCTATTTTAGATCATAACAATATATAACTAGTTATATATACAATTTTTAATTATTTATTTAAGTAGTTTGCTACAGATTTTATATTAGCTACTATATTTATAATTTGCTAAAAGATTATTTATTTAAACACTTTAATTTTTATATTATATTAGTAAATAGCTTTGTAGTTCTTATATATTTAAGTGCTATCTAACCTAATATTAATCCTCTCTTTTTGTATATCTATTAAATTATTATTTGCTTTAAAGCATAACATCTAACTATAAGACTAAAGATGCCTTTCTGTTAATTAACCTACTTACTTTATAGACTATTAATATAACTATGTCTTTGTAAACTTTATTTAAACTCTAGTTCTATATTAACTTTTACTTATTTAATTTTATACATATTTTGGCTATTTTTTTTTTTAATATTAATGATAAGACTATGCCTTTATCTTTATTGAATATTTAACTGAGATTTTTATATAAAGTTCAAATTTTTTTTAAAATATTATAGCAAGAATAAAAGTTCAGACTAATTTATTTATAACCTAAGCTAACTAAAATAGTCAAAGCTCACTTAGATTTGAATGATAGTAATAATGTATAAAAAATTATATTAATATTTAATTTATTGTATATACCAAAAGTTAATTTTAGAGCTAAGAATATTAAGAGAAAAAGATTGCAATAATTGTGAAGCAAAATTAAAAAGTAAATTAGAAGTAGAAAAATAAATTGTAGATCTTAAAATATAGTAAGAAATTCAGATTTTATAATAAATTTGTTAGTTAATATAAAGCAAAAATTTAGTAATAAGTGTTATAAGTATTTTTGTAGATAATAAGTTTATAACTATAGTAATAATTTTATTTAGTACTAAGCCTAATAGAGTCAAAAAAATTAAAAATAGATCTGGTATACTATGAATAGACATGCAATGTAGTTGTTTAATTTGATAATATATGTTAATTATAATTTTTAAAGTAATATTAAGAATAGTAATAGTGAGAATAGTAATATTAAAAATATGTTGTAATAAATTATTTATGAGATTGTTTAATAGTTGATCAGATAGACAAGTTGTCTAATAAAGATAAGAGCTAGTATAATAACATTGATGACAAATAGATAGATATAAGTAGTAATATTTATATAAAATATATAAAGCAGAAGGTTTATTTAATAAAATTTTAATTTTAAAGAACTTAAAAGTAGATGATTAAAAGCTATATGAAAAGGTTAAAATTTTTTGATTGTTATTAATATACAGCCAGGTGGCTTGTCAGTTGATTTTGATTAAGAATTTTTTTTCTTATTTATAAAAGCAGTTTTGAATAATCTATAATGCATAAATATGTGCATAACAAATTGTATAAATGCTGCAATAAATTAGTAGTTTTAAAAAAAATTTCCATGAATAAAAGTATAAGCTAGGTTATAAATATTATAAAACATAAAAGTAAGATATAACAGATTGTAATAGTTATATGCAAGTTGGTTGACTAAATTATTGTATATATTATCTTAATGGGCAGTAATTTTGTAAAAAATAATTTGAATTTTGTAAGAGTTAATAAAATTGACAAAGTGAAAAGTATGATGTATGTGTATATAATAAAATAATAGAGAAATTTAAAAGATTTTAATATTTGAAAATTATAGATTAAAAGTTTGTATATATATTTATAATACAGTTTTTAGAAGCAATAATAAGAACTAATAAGATATCAGTAAGTTCTGATTTAAATAATCAAGATCAAAGTTTAACTTGAGTCTAAAATGTATGCAATATAAAATTATTGTTAATTTGAACCTATCCAATGTCTATAGAGCATTAAGTAATACTCAAATTAATAACAAAGCTATTAGTATAGAAGTGAAGTTCTTGTTGATTAGTATTGTAATCAGCAATTTGTTAAAGTTTATAAGTTAGTAAACAAGATTCAAAAATAGCTAAGATTAGATGTATTAAAATGATAAGATTAAATAAATTTGAAGTTTAAATAAGGTGTCTAATTGTAACTGAGTATAAGAGGTTCAAATTATTTGCATTAAAGTTAAAAGTTTTGTCATGTATGTTGACTTGACCAAAAAATTAAGTTGAGATTAGTAGGAATAGCAATTGTTTTTTTTTTTGGTATTAAGGTGACCTCTTTGGTACTAGCTTTTTATTAATACTTATGTCAGGTACATGTTTTATATAGACATATCCATATTGAACTATTAGACAAATGTACAACTGGCTACACATGTAACTTTTCTATATTACCTATTTAAGGAGTCTGTCCGAGGGTTCTCTACCAGTTGCCATACCTAACACCTCTGCTTAGATGTTTCATTTAAACCCTCTGATCTAACTCTAGTATTAATTTCACTAGATCACAGACCCAGATCTGTTTGCTTTTAACCATAGGACAGTTATTCTCAAGGTAAACCTACCAGAGCAAGCTGTATTCTCTTTTTACTACTAACCTGGTTTAACGCTATGGCCAAGACCAACACTTGCAGTTAGGGTTACTACTTAAACCACTATTATCCTTGTAAAGTTTACCCAAACCCTGGTATCTATCTTTCCGACTTCTTCTCCATCATCTCCTACTAGCCACAACTCAGAACTACCCGACTCCCCAAACTTCCAATCCAGATAGCCCAGTATGGTATACTTATGTATCCTTTTCCTCTAGTGATTCTGGCGACCTGATTGGTCATATGCTCTTCTATACATCTTTGTCATCCAGTTTATCCGATAGTTTCTATGAAGGTGTTTCATGGGCTTCCATCAGTCCAATGGCACTATCGAAAGTTTGTGCTACCTCTTTACTTGGGATTTTTAAGTGAGTTTCCATCTCTTTGGTTTCTTAGCCTTTTATGCCCAGAGGTCTTATCATGGGTTTGCACTGAAGCCTTATATGACACCAGTTTTTTCACATTTCTCTATGTACATGTACTGTGTAACATTACACTTCACATAGATGCTCTGAGCTCCCAATGTCAGGTAGGGCCTGACTTGGTATACCTAAGATTACAGATGCCTAAAACCCAACTGATTGGTAGAGACAGTTACTATAACACAGATATAATTTCCAAAATTCATCATCTGTGGGAATTGAACCTTAGACCTGCCACTTGGGGGTTGACAACCTATCCACTTTACTAGGTCACCACACTTCTGAATAGCAATTGTATATTTGTTATTGATTGTTTATAAATTAAGAAAATAGCAAGAACATGTATATAATTGAATGAGTACAAAAGGATATAAGCAAATAAATTGTAATTTAATTTGATATTGCTAGTAACTAATAAGCACAATACCAGATTGAGAAATTGTTTTTTGGCTTTGTCAGTAATAATTTGGTTATTAAGTACTGTAATAAGCCAGAGTTTTTTATATGATAAGAAGTGTTTAGTTGTGTAGCTATAGTAATTAGTATTAGGTAAGTATAAATATAAATATAATATATAATTGTAGGAATAACTTGTAACTTGGTCTTTTAAATAAGTAAACCAAAGAAATTATTTGCCTTTTAGAATTTTATAAATGCAAAAAAAAATGTTTCCAATTCAGTGAGCATAAATTATCAAATATTTAAAAATAAAATACTATAATACTTAAGTTGTTTTTTGAAGATTAGATATTTAGGATGTGAAAAAAAAAGAGATTCTAATAAGATAAAACTCTTTTGAATAGTATTAAATATAGTAAGTTGGTCTAAAAATAGAATGCTATAGTACTTGAGCTGTTTTTTGAAGATTAAATATTTAGGATATGAAAAGAAAAGAGATTCTAATAAGATAAAACTCTCATTAATAGTGTATAGAATATTATAAGTTAGGTTAGAAGTAAATGTTATACCAAGATATTTAAAAGGTTAAATAATTTTAAAGTTAGTAGAATGTTTATTTAGTTTATCAATAATAAAGTTGTTGTATATCAATATACTAGTAGATAACTAAAAATTATTTTGAAGTTGCTAAAGTTGAATATGAGTACTAATACTAAGAAGATTAGAAGAGTTAAATTTTTTGGTATAGTTTGTAATATAGTGTTGTAGTTAAATATTTTATATATTGCAAATATTATATAATTGAAGTAAAATATTAGTAGAAGTTATATGACTAAATTTGGCTTTGTTTTTAACAAGTTCTATATGATTTGTAAGGATTTTGTTATAGGTATTTTGATTAAGAATTATATTGTAAAGATAATATTTAATTATAAGAATAATTACTATATTAATAATATATTATATATATATATTAGTAATTTGTTTAGTGCTTGCAATTTTAATAAGATATAAAGACTCAATTAAAATAAGTTTTGTCTGTTTTGTTTGTTTATTATTAAGTATAAACTAGCATCTTAGAAACTTGAATAGTTTACTTGAAGGATAAAGGTTAAGTAAATAATTATTGTATATAATAAGATTGTAATTAGTTAAAAGTTTATTAGTTGTAAGTATAAATTTAGTAGGATTAATTTAAATGTTGGCTATATTATAAAAAGATTCTGCTATGATAAGAATTTGTAAAACTTTTTGTTATAAAAATGTAATCCAAAAAGTATAATTCATATAAGCAAGAAATAAACAATATAATTTAAGTTTATTAGATATTAAAGCTTTAAGATTAGTTGACCAGAAAACTTTTGTAATATAATTATTAAAGTTGTTATAAATATATGAAATAAGTAGATTATAATAAATTCTTCATAAAAGAGAAGTAATAATTTTATTTTGATCAATATCATTAAGTACAAAATATAAAGATGTAAGGCCAAAATTTGTAATAAATTGATTTTGTTGATTAGTAAATAAGTTAATAATAGTGTTAATAATAAAACTAAGAAGTGCAAACACTGAAGAAGATGTTGAAAAAGATTCAAATTAACAGAATTATAGACTTTACTTATATCTTAAAATAAAAGCTAAATAGTTTTTTGGTTGCATAATACATTCTTAGTAATATTGTTAAGAATATAGATAGATGTAGAAGTACTGTTATTAGGTAAGGTGACATAGTTGTATAATAAAAGTATAGAATGTTTTAAAAATATATTACTAAGTTTATTAGTAATAATTTTTGTATAGAATATGCAATTATGTTTAATAAAACTTATTAGGCAAGTAAGTTTAAGGTTTCTATCAAATATAGAAATAGAATAGATTCTGCTATGCTTTCATTATTTAGAAGTTTGATCTGAAACAAGGCAGTAATTGAACAAGCAGTTATAGCTTTAATGCAAATAGTATTTGTATATTTAAGTATTTTATAACTAATACCTATAGAGTTACAGGCTTTTTTATTAGAAAGTTTGCTATAGTTTGAGTAATTTTTCTTTAGTAATAAGAGAAAAAAAAAAGTCATACTATTAAAGTATTAATATGTAATAGTAGTTGATATTGTGTAGACCAAAAGTTAACAAAAATATTTTAATCAATTAGTTAATAAGCTATTCAATTATAAAAATGAAATTATATATATTGTTTAATAAGGTTAAGGTCTGTAACTATTTAGTCAGAAAGTTTAATATTAAAAAAATAAATAAGAGCTTTGTAGTAATTAAGAATGCTATTAGTAGTATGTTTGGGATGTGTAGAAAGTATTTTACATCTTTTTTAATAGCTTGTTGAATTTG
This sequence comes from Cetraspora pellucida, assembly GCA_910591915.1. Lineage (NCBI taxonomy): Eukaryota > Fungi > Glomeromycota > Glomeromycetes > Diversisporales > Gigasporaceae > Cetraspora > Cetraspora pellucida. The sequence goes on from CAJVQA010008453.1 coordinate 6,426, forward strand.
TTGTTGAAATAAAAGAGAGTTTTTGAGATAGTGAGCATAATAAAGTTGTTTTCAAATATCTTGTACATATTAGATCTATTGATTAAATTGTAAATATTAATAAGAAATAAGAATATAAATATTGTACTAAAATCTTGAATTAATATTTTAAATTCCTAAATTGATCTGATTAATATTAAGATTGTTATTAAGATTTTTTATAATTTTAATTAAGTATTTAATTTCTTTAAATAATAGATGAAATAAAATATTATGAGAAAACTATTAATAATTATAGCTATATTTGTATAATTTTTTGTTAAGGATAAAATATATTGCAATATTAATAATTAAGTATTTGATTTTGTGCCAGATGGTTTTAATACTCTCATTTGTATTATAATTAAGTTAAGTGTTATGTATTTTAAGATTAGAGAAAAGAAGGTCAAAAAATTCTGTTCAACTTTCTGATAACATAACTTTGTAGTTAAAAATTCTACAACTAATACCAGTATAATAGCATAGCAGTTTACTATATGCATTAGTAAAAGTTCAAGAAGAAAGAAGAATAGAATAGTTACTTAATATAGAAGTATTACTGTCATCAAGACTATATAAAAGAAAGAACTGTATATTAAATGAGTTAGTCCAAATATAATCAATATAACTTTGCTTAATATTATTTAACTATATATAATATTTATTATTAACATATGCTCTAATATTATATATGTTAAATTGATGCAGATAGTTAATAAGTTAAAATTTGAATAAAAAGCTACAAATATTATTATGTGTGTTAAAGTTTTCAAGAATAATTAGATGAAGATTTAATTAGTATACTTGTTAAATTCATGTAATTACTTTTTTTTTTAGTATTAAGATGACCTTTTTGGTTTTTTAACTTTATTAATATCTGTTAGATATCATGATAAGTATACAACTAGTTATATATGTAACTTTTTTATATTACCTATTTAAGAGATCTACCTAAAGATTTCTTATCAGTTGGCATATTTAACACCTCTGCTTAGATGTTCTATTTAAATTTTCTGATCAGAAATCCTTATATCAATTTCATTTGACCAAGCCCAGATTCTTATCTTAATCTTAGAACTATTTTATCTTTAAGGTAAACCTACTAGAGCCTTTGTGTTTTATATATAGCTAATTTAGCTTTTGTGTAACATATTATAGTTATCTAATACTTGCAGTCAGAGCTAATCTTAAACTACTATGTTATACTATTTTTATATTTATAAAGTTTATCTAAATCCTGGTACCTATCTTTTCAACTTCTTCTTTTTATTCTTCTACTATTCAACTTAAAATTTGACAGACTCTTTAGGCTTTCAATTCAGAAGGCCTAGTATAATATATCTTTTAGTATTCTTTTTCTTTAATGATTTTAGCAGCCTAGTTAGTCATATACTTCTTTATATATCTTTTTATCCAGTTGCATCTGCCTATTTCTTATTGGGATTTTCTAGATTTCTATCAGTCTGATAGCACTATTGAAGATTTGTATTATCTTTTTCTCAAGATTTTCAAGTAGAATTTTATCTTTTCAGTTTTTTGGTCTTTTACATCTAATAGTTTTATCATAAGTTTGCATCAAAGTCTTATGCAATATCAGTTATTAACATTTCTTTATATACATGTAATATTACATTTTGCATAGATGCCTTAGACTCCTAATGATGAGTAGAACCTAATTAGTTGTATCTAAGATTACAGATACCTAAATCTAACTGATTAACAGAAGACAGTTTGCCATAATACAGTTTAATTTCTAAATTTTATTATAGATAAGATTTGAATCTTAGATCTGCTACTTAAAAGATAACAACCTAACTACTATACTAGGATCACTATCTGCTATTTATATAATTATTATGTTTTGTGTTTTATTACATTTTTGCATATTAGTAAAGAAAAGATAAACTATTATAATGCAGAGTTTAATATTATTTTTGAAAAAAAGATCTAAAGCAATAGCTTTATCAGAATGCATTTAGCAATTATATATATGAGATTTGAGCTGGTTATGAATTATAATAGTAATGCCTTCTGCTAAGTTTTCAAAGTTGGCCTAGAAATAGATAAAAAGATTGTTATTGCAAAACTGAAAATTAGTTTTGTTGACAATTTTTGTTTCAGTAATATATGCAATATTGATTTTGTTATAAAAATAATAGTTTTGCCAAGTTTTTTTTTTTGGTTGTTGTATTAAAATCTTGAACATTATATATAGCAATATTTAAATAAAGATTGTATAAGTTTTAAGTTAGTATAGAGGTTTGTGGCCTGGTTGTTAATGAATATAAAAGTGAAATGCTATTAAGAAATAAGTCTGATAGATTAGAAATAGAGTTGAAAGAATATAATTTAAGAGAAAGATTGTAAAATTTAGAAAAAAGATAAGAAATAATAATATAATTAGACAAAACTAAGTTATTAAGAAAATATATATAAGTTTTATTATAAGTAAAATTAACAAAAAATATAATACTAGTAACTGTTTGATTGTGGTTGTGTTTATTAATATGTTATATAAGTGTTTAAATAGTTTGGTTATGAGGAACAAGAGGCATATTATAATAAAGAAAAAATTTATTAAAACATATATCAAGATTATAAAAGACTAAAGATATTGAAAATGATCTTTTAGAGTTGTTTTCTTTAGGGTTAATTATTGTATGCTCAGCTTTCACAGCTGTGCAAGGTACCATAATCTGCCTTATACATTGAGTCTGACTATTATTATTCTGGTTTTTTAAATGTTCTAGCTATTTTCTTAATTCTTAAATAATTAATAACAAATATATAATTGCTATTTTTAAATATCTTTCAACTTAATTTTTTGGTCAAGTTAATATATATAACAAAACTTTTAACTTTAATACCAATTATCTTAATTTTATATAGTTAGTTGCAATTTAATATTCTACTCAAATTTTAAATTTACTTAATATTACTATTACAATATAGGGTTTTTGCCTTAAAAATCAAGTTATAAGACATATAATTTACTATGTCTTATAACTTGATTTTCAAGACAAAGATCCTATATATTTAATTTCAAGTATTTGAAATTTAGCTTACTAATATATAATTTTTAACAAATTACTAACTACAATACTAATTTTTAAAACTTTATATTTATACAAATAGCTTTATCATTAATTTAAATACTCAGAGTATAGTAATTTAGTGAAGTAAATAAGTTATTAATTCTTTAAATAACAAGTTGTAAGTTCAAATTATTGATAATAAAAATTTAAACAATTATCTGTGTTCTAGCAACTATTTTATATTAATTAATTAGGACAAGATACTTGTAATTATAGCCAAACTAGTATAACTAGTAAACTATAGATTATCTATATAATTTTGATTATAAAATAAATACAAACTAATATTAAGTAGTATTAATCCAAGATAAGTTCTTGTAATTATATAAATTTGTAAAATTGGAAAAACAAAAACCTATTTGAAAAGATCTAAGTAGAAATATAATACAAATTATTAGCATTACTGCTATAAAAACTAGATTTAGAAAACAGCTACTAATATTAAGAAGCCAAATAGGCAAAAACTTTTAAATAAAAAGTGCTACTAACCAGACTGCTGAAATTAAACTAAAGAAAAAAATATTAAACTAAGCTTAATATATTAGAGTTAGATCACATTTTTATCAAGCTATTTGAATTAGAAGTTTTGTAACAAAATATAAAAATATACTAAGCAGTTGATACTAAGGTTTGAGTAAATTTTGCAAAAGTATAATCCTGTTAATAGAACTATAAAGTAAATAGATTAGTTAGCAAAAAAATACCTAAAAGCTTTATAGTTGGGTAATATGCTTTAAAATAATTATATAACAACTTAACAAATATATAGAAAGAATACTAAATATTAAATTAGACAACACTAGATATATAAGAACTAGATAACTGTTTGCTTAGTGTAATATAGAAATTAAAGTATTTAAATAAATAATCTCTTAGTAGTTTATAAGTATAAATAGAACCTTTAGACAAACTACTTAAATAGGTAATTAAAAGTTATATATATAGCTAGTTGCATACTTATCTTGTACAAAATATATATATATATAATTAAAAATATAATAAAGTTGATAGTTATTACAACAAAAAAAAATAGATATTTTATAATACTTTATAAGTATTAAATAAGTTTAAATTTTCAATAATAAAGGTGTGGTAACCTAGTAAAGTGGTCAGGTTGTCAACCCTCCAAGTGGTAGATTAGGTGTTCAAATCCTATCAATGACAAATATTTGAATAATCACCTATATAATATTTATATTATGGCAACTGTTACTAATAATTGAATTAGAATACTTGTAATGATGGTCACATCAGCATGACTGACAGGTCATGGGGCATTCATGCAATATTAGAGTTATATGGAGGAATGCAAACTGACAAATCGGATGGTGCAAATACTAAATAAGTTCTTATGATCATGTAAATTTATTGAAATTGGGTAACAAGAAGTCTATTTAGGAAGACCAGAGTAAAGTGATAGCTGGATTTTTGACAGCCCTACTGTAAAGGCTAGCCTGATAAACTGGATACCCAGGTCTAATACCCAGTTTTAGTAGCCAGACGGGCAAGAACCTTTGAGTTGGGAGTCTTGGAAGTACTACCAATCAGACTGTCAGAACAAATCAGAAGAAAAGGATATCGGGCTGATCTGATATACTAATGAACTAATTGTAGTTCTATACAGGCTATCTGAATTGGAAGTTTGGTAAAAGGGCAGAGAAAAAAGCAGGGGTATACTAAAGTACTGGGGTTATACTGTGAAGTAGATGCTAGGGTCTAAGTGAACTCTACAAGGGCATAGCAGTTTAATGGTTAGCCCTGACTACAAGTATTAGTTCTGCTATAGCAATATCTAGATCAGCTGTAAAAATAGGTACAAAAGGCTCTGAGGAGTTTACCTTGAGAATAAATTAGTTCTAAGGTTGAGAATGATGATTTGGGCATTTAAGATAACCAGTAATGTTAACACAAATTACAGGTTCAGAATGTTTAAAGTAAAACACTCAAGCAGAAGTATTAGATATGGCAATTGGTAGAGAATCTTTAGGCAAACTTCTTAAATAGGTAATATAGAAAAGTTACATGTGTAGCCAATTGTATGCTCTTCTGTAGTGGTTCATTGAACCACAATACCAATAAGTAATTAATAAAAGTCAAAAGACCAAAGAGGTCACCTTAATATCAAAAAAAAAAAAAAAAATTCAATAATTCTATATTATATATATTTTATATTTAAATAAAACTAATTTTTTTTTTTTTTTTGTATTAAAGGCCATACTTTGTGATAAAACTTTATTGATATTTGTTAAAATTAGTTACTATAACTATTTTATACAGAGATAAAAATACAATTAGTTATATATGCAACTTTTGATTGCCTATTTAAGTAGTTTAATCTAGAGTTCTACACTAGATGCTGTATCTATAATCTACTAGGAGATTATCTATTTAAACTCTCTGATTATCTGCTTTATCATAATATAATACTAACTAACCCCTTATATATACCTAACTAGTATACTATCTAAGCAGTATAGTATCTAAGCAGTATAGTATCTAAGACTGTTATACATTTCAGAGTATAATACTTGTCAGTAAGATGCAAAAGGCCTTTCTTGTTAACTACTTACCTACTTTACAGACTATTAACAAGAACTATTCTTGCAAAGTTTATTCAGACCCTAATACTAATTTCACAACATATTTCTAATACTTTTAATATATCTCTGCTTTGGTTCTCAGACTCTTAATTCAGATAGCTCAAAAGAAGAATGATCTGTTCTTGTTATATTAAGTCTGGTCTGATATTCTTTTCTTCTAATTTACAATCTGATGGCCTGGTTGGTAGTACCTTTTACTCAAGATTTTTGTCTGCCTAATTCTTTTATATTGGTATCTGTTTTCTAGATTTAGCCTTTATAGTAATATTATCAAAGATTTGTGCTATCTTTTTACTTAGTATTTTCAAATAAGCTCTAGTTTTTTCCAGTTTTACAAATTTATACAGTTATAAGAACTTATTTTAGATTTGCACTACCTGGTATTAGTTTGCATCTTTTTGTATAACCAAGGTTATACAGATGCCTTATGACTTGTTAGTTATGCTAATGCAACTATAGTTACAAATATTTTATCTTAACTAATTAACAGAATACTATCATTATAATATTGTCTATATATTATATAGGTGATTATTCAAATTTTTGCTATTAGTATGTTTTGAACTTACAATCTACTACTTAAAAATTAACAACTTAATCACTTTACTAAGTCATTACATACCTCTTAAACTTGTTTATTTAAATTAAAACTTATTATTATCTTATTAACTTCTATTACTGCTTTTTTTTTTTTTTTTTTTTTAAGGTAAGGTTTTGCTTATATTTTTATTGATTTGTTAAAGAAGCCTCCAGGGGCTTCTCTGGATATAAATTACAAACTTATTTCAATTACAAATATATT
>CAJVQA010008454.1:0-12940 GCA_910591915.1 Cetraspora pellucida
ACTTTTGAAATTATTTTATTTCTTTTGCAATATTTCAAAATTATTTTATTTCGAAATAATTTTGTATTAATTGCAGATATTTCGAAAGATTTTTGGTATGCAAAATCTTTTACAATATTTTGCATATTTATTCTGTTGATGTTAGCAGCTATAGCATATCTTTACTAATTTACTAAAGTTATTAATAGAATGTAGTAAATATAGGATTAGAGTATTTAAATAGAGAATCTATAAGTAGGTCCTAGATATAGCAACTAGTATAAAACTTTCAAACAGACTATTTAAATTAAACAATAACAAAAATTATACGAGTGACTAGTTGTACACTTTTTTTATAATTATCTCTATGCTGTTATGTTAACAGATGCTTGCCAATATATATTATCAATAAAATTCTAAGTCATATATACTTATTTTATTATCTAAAAAAAAAATATATATATTTATTATACTTGAAGTTATATATAAATAATTTTAGTTTAACTAATTATTTTATATGAATAACAAAATAAGAGATTATATTTATAATATACATTTTAGTATAAATAAAAATATTCCAAAAAAATAAATTTTCTTCAACCTATCTTAGCTAGAAAATAATTTAAAACAATTATCTATAATATTTATTAGAAAATAGAAGTTATAATGTCATATTGAATGTCTATTTTAGCAACACAAATATAGTTTAGAAATTTTGATTTTAGAAATTTTTTTTAATAATTAAATTTCTTATTGTATCTTAAAGTTTCTATTATGATATTATATAAATCAATAAAAAAATAAAAATTAAAAAATATTCTAAATAAGAATAGTAATATTTAGGTTATTATTTTTTATAGATCTAATATTCAAATTCTACTTATAACAAAATTTGAAAATTAATCTGTGTTATAATAACTGTTTTCTGTTGATTAGTTAGATTTATGAATCTATGATCTTAGATATATCAAGCTGTCTTATTTGCTATTAGAAACTTGGAACATCTATATAAAATATAATATTACATATATATAAAAAAATATTAATAACCAGTATTATATAAGATTTCAATACAAATCCATAATAAGACTATTAGATATAAAAGACTAAAAAACTAATAAACTAAAAACCTATTTGAAAATTTTTGAATAAAGAAGTAGATGAACTTTTGATGATATTATCAGACTAGTTGAAGTCTACAAAACATCTTTATAGAAATAAACAAATAAACTAAATAATAAGATATATAAAAAAGTATATTACCAACTAGGCTATTAGAATTACCAAAGAAAAAAGATACTAATATATACTATATCAGGCTATTTAAATTAAAAATTTGAGAAGTCTGTTAGTTCTAAGTTTTAACTAGTAGAAAATAATAAAAAAAAGATTAAAAAGATAAGTACTAGGGTTCTAAAAAACTTTATAAAGATAGAAATAATATAATATAATAGTTAAACAAGTAACTTCTGTAATTGTAAATATTAAATAATTATAACATATTGCATAAAACTAAGTTAGCTATATGTAAAACATGATAGACTCTAGTAAGTTTTTTGTTAAAGATAAAGTAGTTCTAAGAGTATCAATAAGTATTAAAAACTTAAATAAGCAGCATTTTGAGATGTTTCTGTAATACAAAAGAATTGTATATACAAAAAGTTTAAATAAACAAAATCTATAATTAGCTTGCAAGTAAGACATTTAGTATAAAATCTGTATATATAGTAATATATAAGCAAACTACTTAAATAAGATACCAAAAGTACATATGTGACTAGTTGTAACCTTTAATGTAAAGAAGCTCTTGAAAGCACTTGTGTTCTACAAATTTAAATAAAAATATCATAGTTTGAAAATAAAAACTTTAATATTAAATTTTGATGCTAATCTTCATAACCAAATTTGGAGTAAAAATAAAATTATAGAAAACACAAAAAATGTCAAGTCAAAATGCAAAAACCAACTAAGCAAAAAGAAAGCTAATAGAAAATTAGTTACAGTCTGTTAAAATAGTAGGATAGAAGAACAGCAGTATAACAGCTTAGAGACGGCTCTTTTGAAATTTTCTTGTCTTTGAAAATTTTTTTTTTAAAAAAATAAAAAAACACAGAACCTTGGTATTGAGATTATACATGTAATGCAAAAATTAGACAGAGTAAACAATAAGCATAATAAGAAATAAACAAACAAATGCAAATAAACAAACAGACACAAGCTTAAGAAGCAATCATGTGTTTAGTATATCTGTTAAGGTTATAGAATAATGCAAAGTGTTATACAGAAGATTCAATTAGTATCTACAGAAACTGGCTGGTACAATAAACTAAAAAAATATTAAAGCTTGTTTGATAAGTAAACAAAGCACAAAAGGAAATATTAGAAAGTCATACAGATTGAACAAATAAATAAAAAGTGAATAATAAATAAATAACAAAAAAAAATCTGCCATTATTCTATCCTATATCTGCCAAATAATGGCAGCATAACAGCAGTATAACAGCAGAATAACAGTAAAATAACAGAAGCTTTGTTAATATGAGTAACATAATAGTAATATAATAGCAAAATAATAGAACAGTTCTATTATTTTACTTTTAGTTTTTGCAACTAAAAATAAAATAATAGGACAGTTTTATTATTTTGCTATTATGTTACTATTATGTTACTTATATTGACAAATCTTCTATTATTTTACTATTATTCTGCTATTATGCTGCTATTATGCTGCCATTATTTGGTGGATATAGGGTAAAATAATGGCAGATTTTTTTTTTGTTATTTACCTATTATTCATTCTTTATTCATTCATTCAACCTGTATCATAAACCAAAAGTTTTAAAAAAAGATAAAAAATTAGCCAAACTTATTGATACTAAGTTAGTACTAGTTTGCATGTTTAGAAATTTAATAGAGATATATAACTACTGTGAATACATGCAAGCAAGAGACAATGAAAAACTAAGAAAAAGTAGTAATTAGCAAATAAAGAAGACAAAAATGAACAAAGAAGTGTTAATAGAACAAGAATGTAGCTGTTTGAATTATGGTATTATAGAAACACAGACAGCTAAACTTAAGTTGAATAAGAAAAAAAAGGAGGAAGTAGCATTAAAAAGAAAACATACAAATTAAGAATGAAGTAATGGATATGAAGTCGAACAAAAAGTTGAGCAAAAGTGAAAAAGAGAGCAATAAGAAAACAAAAAAAAAATAAGAAAATAATTGAAAGTAGAGAACAAGTACAAGAAAATACAGAAAAAGAAGTATTGTATATAAAAGAACTACTGATAAAATATAAAAACAGAAATAGAGTAGATAGTATTTATACAATATGGGATATTCTAGTTGAAGTTTGTGCAGTACAAGTAAGAAAGTGTTTTCAATTTTACAATAAAATTAGGTTTATAGATTGGAAAAACTGTAGAACTAGCAAAGCTGCAATATTTTCAGTTGTATTTAAGAATGAAAAAAAAAGACAATGTTAGATCAAGCATGTCAGTATATTTCAAAGAGGATAAAACCTGTAGAGTAACTTCTAGTATCTTTGCAAGAGAAGTGTTAGAGAAAAGAGCATTATATAAAGCTATAATTAGAAATATTCTATCGATAGTAATAAAAGTATTGTTGCTAAGACAACTTAAAGCAGTTAAGGCAAAGACAGTTTATATATCAGTAAACAGAAATAAGAACTAATAAAAAACAGCATTAGTGTACTTTGAAACAGAAGAGAATCTCAGGCTTGCCACAGAAAGAAAAGTATACTACTATAATACAAAATTAGAGTGAAATATTGCAAGATCCTTCAAGATTGATGAAACAGAAAGAAAAAAAAAAAAAAAAGTAAAAGAACATTAGTTGAACAAAAATATACAACAGAAGAGGTTTATAAAAGCCAAAGAAGAAGTTAAGAAAAGTAGAACTAACAAAAAAAATCAGAAAAAAAAAGATAAAATAAATAAAGAGAAATATAGAAACAATACTTGATTAGAAGCAATTATAATTAAAGAGCCAAAAAGTAATTTGCAAGATATTCTTAACAGAATTTTAAAAAGACTAAATAAGATAAAAAAAAACAATTAGGGAGTATACTTCCAAATCACATCTAAAAGTTGTCATAAGTGTTGTTCAGAAAAAGACAACCATTTTGTCAAATAAATTTAACAAAAGTGATAACAATATAACAGAAATTAAGATAGTATGACACAATATAAATGAGATAAAAAACAATAAGATTAAGCTTAAGACAATAGTTAAATAGTTAAAAGAAGAAAAAGTTGAGGTTTTAGAATTAGTAGAAACAAACTGTAATAATAGAAATCTTAAGTTTAGTTTAGAAAATGAATATTTTAAAGAGTTATAAACATAAGAAGTAGTTATGAAAAAGAAAGAATCAGGTGTTAGGCTATTAGTAAACCAAGAATAAGAAAAACATATAAGAGAAGTCTATAAATTTAAAGAGTATTTGGTCAAAGCAAGGTTTTATTTCAGTCAAGTAGAAATCACAATAATAGTAGTATATATTCCTCCAAATAACAAAAATATGACCAAGAAATTACAATAAGTAATAGTCAAAATGTATATAAAAAGGACATGCAACTCACAGTTCATAGTTATAGATAATTTTAATTACATAGTTAGTAGTAAGTTAGACAAATTAAGTAGTAGTAATAGCAGTAATTTAAGGCTTTTTCATTACACAGATAGTTGATAAATTAGAGGTTTAGTGATATATATAGAATATGTAATCTAGAACTAAGAGGTTATATATGGTCAAGACAAGATGTACAAACAAGAATAGACTAAATATGGGTTTCAGAAGATTTATAACCAGGTGTAGAGCAAGCAGAAATTATTGATGCAGAGTTTATAACAGCCAGTGACCATAGCATTGCTTGTGCATTGTTATCCTTCAAGCATTTAGTTAAGACATAAAGCATAGTAAAAATGAAGAAAAGAGATATAACAAGAACAATCTATCTATATGATAAGGCAACAAAAAAAAATTAGAAAGATTATCAAACAGACTTAGAGAATTATTTGTTGAAGAATAAGAAGTTCAAGGTACTTGAAGAAGTAGAATATGTTTTTAAGATAGATAAAGCTTGGAACATAATATCTAATGCAATAAAAAATACAGCCAATAAAAATATATCTAAGAAAAAAATAGTATAAGAAAAGAACAGTATTAAAAAGAAAAAAAAAATAACAATGCTGTATAAAGGAGTTGTAGCCCTTAGCAAACTGCTACAAAAGGTTAAAAAAGCAGTAAATAAGAAGAAGTTCAAGCTTAAATTAGCAGAGTTCAACTCAGAAATAGAGAGATTAAACAGAGAGTACAGTTTAGAAATAAGATATATTGAAGATAATAATGCAGCAGATCTTGCAGTGTGAAGTCAGTTGGCAAAAAGGCAGTGGCAAACACTAAAGTTAGTTGAAAAAGTAGAAGAAGATAAGTATACAAAAGCTGAAATTAATGTTGCAATAAGCAAAAGGTGTAAGAGAATTGATGGAGAAGTAGAAAGAATGCTTACTAGTATTTTAAACAGATCCTACAACAAAATCAGAATTGATCAAGTGTTGAAACATAAAGAAGAAAAACACATTTTATATAATGAACTAAGTACAGTATTAGAGCAAACAAAAGAATATTTTAGTTTGCAGTTCAAACAAAAAAATGTAATAGATAATAAGAAAGTAATAAAAGAGTTTTATGAACCACTTATAAAAATTAAAAAAGAGTGATATAAGAGTTTAAAGACAGAAATATTGATTGATGAATGGCTAGAGGCAATTAGAGAAACAAAAAATAAAATTGCTTTTGGTTTTTCAAATATTAGATATAGGTTGATTAAAGGTGCAAATAGAATGATATAAGAAATTTTTAGAAAATTTGCAAATACATGCTTTAAACTTAAAAGAATATATATAAGTAGAAGTTAGTACAACTATACCCAATACCAAAAGATAAGAACTAGGACTATAATCTCTGTAACATTAGGCCAATGCACTTCTAGAGACATTTAGGAAGTGCTTAACTAAGGTGTTGGCAAAAATAATATTTAGAACAATAGTAAAAAAAGAAATTCTCAGAGGTTCAAATTATACAGGCTTACCAAAAAACTTAACAAAAAAAGCAATTTATATAGTAAAAATGTTAAGAAAGAATACTAAAGAGAGTAGTAAAGAGCTATAGTTGTTAATGCAAGATATGAAGAAACCATTTGATTCAGTATCAATGAGGTCACTTTGCTTGGCATTACAAAGAATTAAGTTGTTAGAAGAAATAGTGAAATTTATAATAGAGTTATATGATAGAAGAGAAGTTAGTATTATAACAGAATTTGAAACTACAGAGACATTCATTGCAGGTGATGAAACTGAATAAGAAGAAACTATCTCTCTATTGATTTGGTAGATATTTTATAATTCACTTTTAAGAAGAGTTCAAAACAAAATGAGTTTAGAATATGAAATTGAAGTATATAAAGTACTAGATCTACAAATGAATAAGATTAAAGAAAGAAGAACAAGACAAGTGGCAATAGCTTATGCTGATGACACAACCTGGATAGCAAAAAGCAAAGAGGAGATGCAAGCAATTGTGCAAATTTCATAAAGATTTTTCAAGTTCAATAATATTTAGATCAATAGTGCTAAGTCAAAGTTGTTGGCAATTAATTCAAGTATAAGAAATAAAAAAAAATAAGTAGTAATAAGTTCAGATTAAGTACAAACTGAAAGAAAGCATATACTAACAAGAATATTAGAAGTATGGTTGAATATAGAAGTGAATGAAAGATTAGTTAAAAAAAGATAAATATCATGCAACAATTTATAAAAAGCTTATATTCTAAGAAATTAACTATTAGTCAGCTAATATATATTAATAATATATGTATAATACTAAAACTGATATACATATTGCAAACAGCAAAAGTGTCCAAGAAGTACATAAATTGCTTATATTAGTCAGTAATTAGATTGATTAAAAACAAATTAGATCTGTTAGCAAATATAGAAAATAGCATAATTGCACATCAAGGTTTAGAAAGATGTAAAGTGCTAAGTCAAAAAGTATTTAATAGTCAGTTGGTTTTTTTACAAAGAAGACTAAATGAGTCAAATCAAGTTGGTGAAGTAACAAGAATACATATAAAACAAGGTTATGCTTTAGCAGGACTAATATCAGAAGAGATAAATATAACATATGCAAATAACTTAAGAAAGATATGAAAAAGAAATCTTGCATGCTTGATACTGCTACAAACAAGTGAAATAGATTTAAAGTAAAGGCAGAAAGAGTTCTTTGGCAAGTTTTTGGTACAGTTAAAACTGTATAGAGCTTGTTGAAGAACAAGACATTTAAAATGACTAGTAAAAAGCTAATGTAAAATAGATCATTTTTTGTATAGCAGTTAATAGATCAAGAAAGTAAAAGAATAATTATATGAAAAAAATTTAGAGCATTATGTATGAGTATACAAAAAGAATAAAAAGCAAAATAGTTTGTTAAAATTGAACAGAAGATGTTAAAAGACCAAGTAAATAGAACTGTCTAATCTGAGTTTCAAATACAAAAGACAAACATCATGACAATAAAAATTAAGATCAAGAAGTTATTACAAAATAAAAAGAAATGAGAATAGGTATTAGTAAACAAAGAGAATACTGAACTAATAGTAGGCAAAGAAAAACATACTGATAAATTATTGGAGCAAATCACAAGTTGAAGGAGAAAGTTACTTAATACTTATAAAATATAATAAATATAATCTGAGTAACAGTAGTAATACAAGCAGTTGTCAATATTGGGTTAAGAAAAGTGCAATAGTAGGAGTATTATCAGGAGTAAGACAGATGCATAAGCAAAAAATATCAGTCTTGCTTGAAAAACTAAAAGAATATAATAAGTGTTATATAGAAAAAGATGATATAAGTAATGAAAGAACCATAAGTAAAAAAATAATGATATATAGTCATGAAATTAGTTTATTAAAAATGCAAGACCTAAACAGCAGTTTAAAGAGTATGCTACTAGAGCAGTTAGAAAATAACATTATAGATAAGTATATAAAATACAAGTTTTATATAGATAGATCATTAATAAAAAAAGAAAAGAAGTGTAGAATAAGTGCAAGTTAGGTGCAAGTTAGTAAAGATAAAAAGAAGATTATAATAGAAGGTAAAGTTAGATTAGAAAAATAGCTATTATTAACAAAAGCAAAGTTAGTAGCAGTATTGATAATAGTTTTAGTTATAGCTAGTAATAATAGAGTAGTAATTAAATTAGATAGTTCAGCAGCAATTGCAAGCCTGAAAAAAGAGAAGTCTATGTGTAATATTAGAGTATGAAGCAAAGTTAAAAACTTCAGATTAGTAATGAAGATTAAAGATATATGCAGATTAAAAAACATCGAACTAGTGCTAGTTAAGGTTAAAGTATATAGTAGAGTAGTATAGAATAAAAAACTAACTAATTTGTAAAAAAAGGCATATTATTAGGTAAATGCTCAAATCTGAAACTTGAAAGAAACTGCTGATTTTCATGTACACTGTACTGAAAAGAGTTAGTAGTAGAAATACTTACTAGAAAGTTTGTAAAAACATTAACAAATATAATGAATGATGCTAAATGATGATACTCAAAGGTGATTAGGGAACTTGAACCAAATACTGAAGTTCAAAGAGATTGGAAAGCATTGTGGAAGAAAAACAGAAGTTTAATAAGAGTTAAATGTAAATCACTAAAGGTGAGTAAGAAGATAGTATTTAGAATTAAGTATATAAGCAATAGTTTATCAGTTCTTGATATATTAAAAAAAAGAGTACCAGACATATATGAGACAAATGAATGTAAAGAATACTATAAAGAACAAGAGACATCAATATATTTACTTAAATGTGAAGAGTACAGTGAGTATTGGAACAATATTGAAGAATTAACATGCTGGTTAGTATGAAAAAAGCTTGATAAAGTAGATAAAAGCAAGATTATGAAACTTAAGTTAAACAAGATATTTGTTGAAAAAACTAAAGCAGATAAGGTTAAGTACTATGAATCATATATATGTAGCTTAGTAATAGAAAATATGTTTAAGAAATTATATATGAAGCAAGTGTTACAAAGAGGTACAAAATGTTTTGTAAAACTATATATTAAGATCATAGAAGAAATGTTTAGAAAAGAAATATGATGAAGAAGATGCAAAACAGTAACCAAATGGAAAGATAAGAATAGAATAATTTTTAAAGTAAAGTAATGCAGAACGAAGAGAGATAAAGATGAAAGCTATATTTCAAGAAGAATTAAAAATAGAAGAGATAACAAGAAAAATATATTGAATAAGACAAAAATTGATAAAAATAAAGAAAGAGAGACAGAATATGTTTAACTATTTAATGAAGAAATAAATAAACTAGTACAGAATGAAACAAATCCTTTCTGGTTCAGTTCTTGACAAAGCTGACAAAGTCTCCTAGTTTAGGTATAAACTGGTGCAACAAGTCACATTTGAGTGCAGTTTCTGTACTTGAGTAAAGCTGGACTTGTAATTTTAAAGCATGGATTACTAGAAATAGTTAATGTTTCAAATAATAAAATTTTGTATTTGAGCTTTGACAAGACTGTCAAAAAAAAAAAAAAAAAAAAACTTTAATATAAAAAAAAGAATATTTAAATAAAAATAAATACTATATAATATAACTTAATTGTAGGAATATGATAACTTAATGAAGTAATCAGATTGTTAACTCTTAAGTAACAGGTTTAGAATTCAAATCTTAGTGTTAGTAAAAATTTGTAATTCTTTTTATTATGATTACCTGTTTTCTAAAATTAGTTAAGATCAGATATCTGTTAACTGTATTATATTAGTATGACTAGAAAGTCATATAGCATTTGTACAATCTTGTACAAAAAAATACAAACTGGTACCAGATGGTATGAATCTATAATAAGTCTTGTAATCATATAAATTACAGAAACTAGAAGAACAGAAACCCATTTAAAAAACTTAAATAAAAAGATAATTTGAACATTCAATAGTACTATTATAAAAACTAGTTTATTAAATAGTCTAGAATTTGTAAAGTCAGATGAAAACCAGTTAGTTTTTAAGAAAGAGTTATTGCAATCAGCTAGTCTGTCAGAATTTATTTTAAAAGAAAAAGTTATATGCTAGAGAACATATAAACTAAAGATATATTTTATTTATCTTTTCAAGTTATCTAAATTAAAAGCTTAATAAAACTTAATTTGAATATCAAAGTAGTAAGGATATATAAGTACTAAAGTTAAGATGAACTCTACAAAGGTATAGTAGTTTAATAATATGCTCTAATTGCAAGTATTAGTTTTGATTATAGTATTACTAAATTAGCTGTAAGAATGGAATACAGAAGATTCTAAAAGATTTAGTATAAAATCAAAGGTTCTTATAGGAGTAACTGTTTTAAAGACTTAGGAACTATAACATATTTGTACTAGTATTAATTAAAACATTTTGATAGATATAAATAGATAAATAGATATAAGAACTAGAATGTTTAAATAGAGAACTTACAAACAGGTTTCAGGTATAACAGCTAGTATAAAACCTTTAAACAGATTATTTAAATTAGACAATAACTAAAGTTGTACAAATAGCTAGTTGTATATTCTTTTTATAGTTGCCTTTTGTAGTTGTAATACAATTATTAACTAAATATACTATTAATAAAATCCTAGATTACAAGTATTCACTTTAATATTTTTTTTTAAAAAAAAGTATAATTTAATTGTTATATAATTATAATTATAAAAATTACAATAGATGTTTATTTTTATATAAATTACATTATATAACAATTAAGCATTATGTTACATGATGTCTATCTTTAATCTTATATATAAATAATTGTCATATGCTAACTAGCTAATTAAAATAAGCAATTTAAAAATAAATTTTTAAACACAAAATTAAGCAAAATTAAAGAACAAGTACTCTAATGATATTTTTATGATTATTACATTATATTATTAAAACACTTGATCTGAATTAGAGTTAGAGTTAAGTAATAATTTAGTTTAAACTGATCTGTTAATACAAGTAAACAATAATAACATTGCAGAATTTTATGTAATATAATGATTATAAAAATACTTATTCTTTAAATGTCTCAAAAATTAAAACAAAATCAAAAAAATTTAATCAAAATTTAGATTTGAAAAATCTAAAGCATAAATTGTTAAATAAATCACTAAATAAACAAACACATTATTATTATTTAGATCACTTTAAACTATATTATACTGTTATATATAAGTTAATTGTTATTTTAAAAAATTTTTATAATCTCTACATTCAATTCCATATTTATTAAACTTAAATTTTTTTATAGTATTGCACACATCTATTATTTTATTACAAAAACCTTTAAATGCTCATATCTCTGATTTACAATAATATTTACATTATACTTGCATAAAACCATCACCACATTTTAAAACTATATCCAAAAATAAAAATAAAAATTATAATATGAAAGTTGTTGGATTAAGTTGGATTTAATAAAATATGTTGTAAGAATCTAATAATTTGCTGTGTTTCATAAAAGAGATAATCTATCCGAGCTTTCAAAAAAAGTATTGTAGAACGTATAAAGAAAATCTTTAAATCAATTGTGTAACGATCTACAAGATCGGGACCCCTAACTCGAACATTTTAGAGTAAACTCAAAATAAATAATTTTATTATTGATAACTACATCTTGTGTGTAACATTGACGGTTTCTCCTGTTGGGTAATTGAATGTCGTCCTATGACTACGGACAACATAAATCACAGGTGAGAGTAGTGAGAGTAAGAGAGGGATTCACTTTGGATCTGGCACTGTCTCTGCTATAAGCACGTACCAAAATTCACGTACCCTATTATAAACTAAACGAAAATTCTTTTCATGCCCTAACGTTAGCTAATGGTTTTAGTAATAATTTCATGCCCCTAAATTTAGCACCTGATTTTTGAGATTATCTGATTGGCTAGATACAAAAATTATGCATGAAAAATAATTTTCGTAGAGAATTCATACAGGGGGATCCCCAAAATTCCGGGTCGGAATACATCGGAATCATGATCGGCAGGGCCGGAATTAACTAATTTGCCCAAGATCACTAAAAGTTTTACTAATGAAACCATAGCTCACTCATTAAGTAAAGCTGCCCAGCTGATAATTTTGGGCCAAAATGGTTAACTTGTATTACTAAATGCTAACTAAATGCCGGGCCAAATCCGAGGTATTCCGACCCGGAATTTTGGGGATCCCCCTGTATGAGTTTTTCGTAGAGACTTGTTAATGCCACCCCTTACATAATCTAACCCTAATTACTGAAAGGTCGGAGATTAAATCTTTTATATAAAGTTAGGGGGTGGCATTAACAAATCTCTTTTCGTAAACTAAAACCTGTCACGTGCTAATATACTAGAATAAGTATATAGATACGACAACGCGAATCAGTACGTGTCCGTAGACGGTCCATGCCCGCCCGTAGACCGGCCGCATGAAAATAGCTATCATGCATTTTAATTGGCTATTAGGTCTGAAATATTATCGTTATTCATCTCTGGCCAGAGAACGTTTAGGCTTTTTTTTTTCAACCAAATCATTTTTTTAAACTCTAACCATGACTACCTATGAAGATGTACGTTGGAGTCCAGACTTCCTTATTTCGAACACAATGAAACGTGGAGTTTGGTCGATTTCTTGTTTAGAGAAACTTAGTCTCAAACCGCAACTGCTAAAGTCTGGAATTTTTTTATTTTTTTTTATTGTTTGTTTTGAGACTATAGCAAGGCTAGGATGAGTCCGAAACTTAGTCTTAATTCCTAAGAGATGAGTCTTTTGGGTGCACTTTTACCTTTGGATGAGTCTAAGGGTATTACGGCAACTTGTTCTTTTTTCTACATTCATTTGCGAAACTT
>CAJVQA010008455.1:0-12939 GCA_910591915.1 Cetraspora pellucida
GAAGGTTTAGTACAAGGTCAAAGGTTTCCCATGTGAGTGAACTGCTTTAAAGACTTAGTGACCATGGCATATTTGAACCGGTATCGACCAAGGCATCTTGATAGGCAGAGGTAGATGGGTGGATACAGAAACAAAGTGGTTAAATAGAGAACCTACAAGTGGGTTCCAGATATGGCAGCTAGTGTAGAACCTTTGGGCAGACAACTTAAATTAGACAATAACTAAAGTTGTACAAGTGGCTAGTTGTATACTCTCTTCATGGTTGCTCCCTGTGGTTGTAAAGCAATTATTAGCCAAATATACTATTAATAAAATCCTAGGTCACAAGTACTCACCTTAATATTTAAAAAAAAAATATATATAAAATAGCAAACAAAAACAGATATGTGCAGACTACTAAATTAGAATTAATAGATAGGTTATACAACAAATAAACAAAGTTTGTATAAGCAAAATAAATTAAATAGAAAAATTAAAAAACCAATCAAAGATATATAGATATAAGTACAATATGAAACTAGAAAGATGTAAAAAAAGTTTATCAACAATCTTTATGAGAAAAGCATACTGGACAATGAACAGAATATACAACAAATTTTATTCAACTAGTTAAGTAAGACATATATAATGCCAAACAGAAAAAATAAGATTGTTGCAATGTTTACAGAGCAAAAACCAGAAGAAGTTATACTGCTAAGAATAACAAAAAAATTAATTGAAAAAACAGAAAAAGAGCAATCAGAAAAGAAGTTAGAATTTATAAAGCAAAACAGAAACATAATAACAATCAAGCTTGAAGAAAAAGACAAACAAAAAAAAAAAGAATTAGCACAACAAGAGGCAACAAAAAAAAGAAAAAGCAAAAAAAAAGACATAAAAAAGACCAAAAAATTGAAAAAAGAACAGAAAAAGAGAATATGAACAAAAGAAGACTATTGGATAAGAACCTCTTGACAATAAAAAAGCAAAAACAGAGGTAAGTATTAGTAGCACAAATCAAGTAGAAGAGAAAGTATCAGTACAAATAAGAGAAATCAGAAAAAAACAAACAAAAGAAACAAAACAAGAAGATATAGAAATGAATAGTAAAGAATTGAGACAAGGTTCAACAACAGAAAAAAAAAAAAAAAGAAAACAAGAAGTTAAGAGAGAAATAGATATAGTAGGAATTCCTTTAGAAAAAAGTATATAGGTATCAAGCAAAATGAATTGCAACAAAAACAGCAGTCTATTAGCCAATATACTAGCACACAATATGTCAGAAAGAACAAAAAAAGAATATATAAAGTTTATCAGTTGGTTATTAAAAGACAATAAACATATTAAGAACATTAGAGAAATGTTTAAATGAAAAAATTTGTAGTCAAAATAGATTTCAATTGTCAATATAGCAAAAATAAGGTAATACAAAGAATTAGTAAGAAAGAAAGCAACTGATACAAAATAATATCAGAAAAAGACAAAGAAAAAAGAAAGAAAAAGCAAAAGAAATATGAGAAAGAATACTAAAATAAAAGAGTCAATATAATAGAATATAAGAAATAAGAATATAAAAAAGAATGAAGTAAAAAGAAACCAGAAGAAGACCAAAAAGATATTAATAATAAGAAAACAAAAGATAAAAAATTCATAACAATTTGGAACTTGCTAGCAAGTATAACTAGAAAAGAACTAGAATATATTTGCAGAAAATATAAGAAAGCACAGGTGGCAAGAATAAAGAGATCCAAATTTAAGTCTCTTGAAATAATCTAAATAGAAGAAATAGAAGAAGAAAGCACCCTATAGTCTATACCAATTAGCAATAATAAATTGGTAAGAGTAACAGAAGGAAAGAAAGACTATAAAGCAAGACAAAAGCAAAGACAGTACATAGCAAAATTAACAGAGCTGCCAAGTAATGCCTCAGAGGTTTTATTATTACAGTATTTAAAAAGCAAAGGTACAAAATTAGTTTATTTATTTTTTTTTTTTTGGTATTAAGGTGACCTCTTTGGTCTTTTGACTTTTATTAATCACTTATCAGTATTGTGGTTCAATGAACCACTACAGAAGAGCGTACAATTGGCTACACATATAACTTTTCTATATTACCTATTTAAGGAGTCCGCCTGAAGGTTTCCTACCAATTGCCGTATCTAACACCCCTGCTTGGGTGTTCTACTTTAAAACCTCTGAACCTGTAACCTGTATTAACATCACTGGTCATCTCTAATGTACCAGATCATCATTCTCAATCTTAGGACTAATTTATCCTCGAGGTAAACCTCCCAGAGCCTTCTGTCCCCATTTTTACAGCTAATCTAGATATCGCTATAGCAGAACCAACACTTGCGGTCAGGGCTAACCATTAAACCACTATGCTCTTGTAGAGTTCATTTAGACTCTAGCATCTACTTCACAGCATAACCCCAGTACTTTATTATACCCCAGCCTTTTGTCCAGCCTTTTTACCAAACTTCCAATCCAGATAGCCTGTATAGGACTACGACCAGGTCATTGGTATATTGGGTCGGCCCGATATCCTTTTCTTCTGGTTCATTCCGGCGGCATAGTTGGTGGTACCCCTGGGACCCCAACCCAGAGGTTCTTGCCCGTCTGGCTACTACAACTGGATACTACGACCTTGGTATTTGTTTCCCCAGGCTAGCCTTTACAGTAGGGCTGTCAAAGATCCAGCTACCTCTCTACTCGGGTCTTCCCAAATGGACTTCTTGTTACCCAATTTCAACAGATTTATATGGCCACAACAACATATCTAGTATTTGCACCGCCCGATTTGTCAGTTTGCATTCCTCTGTGTAACAGGTTACACAAATGCCCTATGACCTGCCAGTCATGCTGGTGTGACCACCATTACAGGTATCCTAACCCAATCGTTAGTAACAGTTGCCATAATACAAATATTACATAGGTGATTATCCAAATTTTCACCGTCGATGGGATTTGAACACCTAACCTACCACTTGGAGGGTTGACAACCTGACCACTTCACTAGGTTGCTACACCCTTACAAAATCAGTTTACATTCTACTGAATAGAAATAAAAATTAAAGAAAAACTGCAATAAGTATATTTGCATTAGAAAGAGAGATGAAGACAGCTTAGGCAAAACTAATTATATATAACAACTTTTGAGTATACTGAGTAAATAAAAGAATAAGAAAAATGAAAAGAAGAAAAAGCTCTAAAAGAAAAAAAAAAAGAAACTAGGATAGGACTAGTCAAAACTTATGAAAGAATATACAGAAATAAAAAGCAATTCTCAGATACAAAATATAAAAGAATACTTAAAAAATAAAAACATTAATGCAGAAAAAAGCAATAGAGAAAGAAGAAAAAAAAGCTAGAATAGAATTAGTTAATACTTAAACAGACAATAGAAAGTGATCTGCAATTACAGAACATTAGAGAATAATTAGAAGACAGAAATACTAACATGAAAGAAGAAGAAGAAAATGTAAAAGTAACTAAAAGAAAATTAAATACACAATCTTAATCCAAGACCAGACAAGTTGAGGATATTTTGGGTCAAATTTTAGACAGACTAAACAGATTAGAAAATATATATCTGAGTGCAAAAGAAGGCCTAGCCAATTATTCCTAAAGGTGCCTAGTTAAACTCAAAAATACAGACAAGATGATTGAAGACTTTCTACAAAGAGAAAGAAGAATGTTTGAAAGGAAAAAAAAATATCTTCTAGTATTGAAAATAAAGTAGAAAGTGTGAAGAAAGGTTTAAAAATACAAAAATAAAGCAAGAAGAACTTAAAAAGAAGTGAAAAAAAAAGAAAAGAAATTAAAATTGCATGTTATAACATCAATAAACTCAAAACTAAAGGATGGAAACTCAGGAATCTGCTAGGCTAAGCAGAAAAAGAAGAAATTGCAATATTGGAAATTACAAAAACAAATCTTAAAAAAAAAAAAAAAATTCTAATATATACTGCAAATAACAGATATATAGAATATTGGATAAATGTAGCAAAAGATAAGAAAAAAGATTTAGACATCAGAATTTTAAGGGATGAGTAATAGGAAAAACATATAGGTGCAGTTAAGAAAATAAGTGAATATATGATAGAAGTCATACTATACTTTAAGCAATTGGAGTTAGTAATAATTTTAATCTATATACTACTAAATGACAAGGCAGTAAGAAAAAGCATTTAACAAAAAATTGCAGAAACAGTTTTAAAAAGAAAAAGACAAACACAAATAGTTATAATGAGTAACTTTAATTATACAGCAAATAATGTACTAGACAGACAACATCTACAAACAGCAAACTACAAAAGACTACCAATCTTCAATTGGATAAAAAAACAAAATTTCAGCAATATATACAAAGATATGCATCTGACAAGACAACAATATATATGGTCAAATAAAGAAGCAGCAACAAGAATTAACTATATATGGATATCAGATGAACTAGCAACAGAGTTGCAAAAAGCAGAAATTGAAGAAGCAGAAGAACTACATAAAATGATCATAAAATTGTAAAAATAGAAATATAGATCAAACATATAATAGCAAAAAAAAGCCAGACAGAGATTAAGAAGAAAAAATAGTTAAAAACATTATATTTATATGATTAAACAAAAACAAAAGACTGAAAAAACTATGCACAAAAGTTACAAAACTGATTAAAAGTTAAAGGAATTCTAAAGGACATCCAAAAGAAAAAACAAGAAGAAAATAGAAGGTTAAATAAAATAAATAATATTTGAAATGTAATAAAAGAAACAATTATCTTTTTTTTAATTATTAAATTAGTCTTTTGAAGACTAAGGCTTTTTTATTTAGTATTGTAGAACATGGTAACTCATGGTCTAATTACTTCAGAGAAGCTACCTTACATTAGAGAGTACATTTAGTCACATGTACACTTTTGATGTCTAATTTAAGTAATCTGCCTATATATAGGTTCTACACTAGCTGTCATACCTGCAACCCAACTATGGGTGTTGCCTATTTAAACTCTCTGTACTGCAATTCTTACTGTTATTACTAGAACATCTCTGTTACATGATGTCAGTCAAAAAAGTTCTAGATGCTTATCCATACCCTTAGAACCTCTGCCTTATTTTATGCAAATTATCCTCAAGACATCATTACTAGAGCCTTCTGTATCCCAAATTATAGCTAAACCTAGTTTACAACCTTTGTGAAGTTCATACAACCCTAGTACCCTTCTTTTACAACCTCACTGTTATCTCGTTTATTCTTGCAAGTCCTCTTATACTACTAATCCAGTTAGTCTTGCATGATGCAACTTTATGCTCAGATCATCTAGTAGCCAGATTGGTGAACCCCCTATCTAGAAGTTCTAGCCTATACAGATTACCTGCTTCAGGTTTTCTTCAGTGGATCAAGATCTTTACAGATGGCACTATCAAAAGTTGTACTACTTCTCTGCTTGGGATTTCCAAGCAGGCTTCTAATCTGAATATATACTTTCCAGATTTATTTATATAACATTGCACACTTCCAAAGTTAGTCTTGGTATAACCAAAATTACAGAATTTACAAACTCCAGATCACAGATAAGTTTGCCAGAATAGGTCTATTTTTTCAAAATCTGTCGCTAATGGAAATTGAACATTGGATCTACTGCTTGAAGGATGACAATCCAACCACTACACTAGAATTATCATCCTCTAAAGAAGCAATTATTATAGCAGCAAGCAAACACATATCTAAGAAAAAAGTATACAAAACAATAAAGAATAAAAGAAGAAGTCAAAAAAAACAGCAATTAGAAAAAAATTTTATCAAAATACAAAGAAAAATCAAATACATGAAGACAAAAAAGATCCGAAGAGTGACAGAAGAAGAAGAAAGCAAAATAAATTAACAATTAAAAGAACTAGGCAAGGAAATAGGTGCAAAATTACCAAATTTACAGAAACAATAGTTAAATGCATGAATAGAAGATATAAAGAGATAGAAAAAGCTGTTATAAGAAAAAAAAAAAAAAAAATAAGAGCAAGCCTAAAGAAGACTAATAGAAGAAAACATAGATATAAGATGTAAAATAATCAAGACAAACCAAAGAAAAATAATAACAAGTCTATTAAATAGGCCATACAAGAAGATAATACTCGACAAATTTATTAAAAAAGTTAAAGAAGAAACAAGTTTGTTAATAAAACCAAATGAAGTTAGAAAAAAAGTAGTAGAACATTACAAGAAACAGTTTAGAAAAAGAAACACCAAATTGCAGAAGATGTCAGAAAAGTGAAAAGAAATATACAAACTACAAAAGAACATAAAAAAAGAATAGTATATAGAAGTTAAACAAAAAATTAAAAAGAGAGAATGTGAAAAAGTACTTAAAAAGCTAAAAACAGAAACAGCTTCAGGTATATCAAAAATAAGTAGCAAAGCAAGCATTCATTTTGATTGGCTAATTTTTGTAAATCATTTTTTACTATGAATAAAAATTTTATTTAATTAGAGATGGCATTGATCATTAATTCATATGTGCAAAAATTTTTAGTTAAAAATTAAAATTTTATAAGTAATTAGGTTACAATTAGATATATGTATATAAAAATTTTATATTACAATTAGGATATATGTATAAAAATTTATAAATAAAATTCATAGATAATTTATAAGCAATTCATTATCAGGCTTACAATTTTTGATTAAAAAACTTTAATATATTAATAAATTATTCTATATTGCTCTAAAATTAACTATAGCCATATTATAAAATCAATCTATATTATTATTTAAAATTATATTATCAATCTCTACAGTATTGTATTTTGCTTAGTATATTTTGCTTAGTAGTTTTGTAGTATTTTGTTTACTTTTACCTTTAATCATTATTACTTTAGCTGAATTCACTGTCTCATTAAAACTTTTGCAGTTTTTTTGATTCTGCTTATAAAATAGTCTATATAATACTTGTATTGACTGCCTAATCTAAATAATAAATATTCAAAATAATAAGTATAATCACAAATAAGTATAAATCCTATTTCACACATTCTTATACAGTCTTTCAAGTTGCAATATTTATTATTTTATAGAAGATGTATGGAATTTCAGACTGTTGGCAAAGCTTTAACATCAATGTTGACTTCTAATATTGGAAATTCATATTTTAAATTTTTTGAAATCAACTAACCTATATTTTTATAAATATTAGTAAAAAGATTTAGTAAAAACACTGCAGATCACTTTTCAAGAAATATTAGTTGCTTTGCCATATATCTAATATTGTGATTGTCAAAGAAGATTTCTATAAAGGTATTATTATTACACATTAGATCTATCATCTGTGCTTCTCGAATGATTTGATTTGCTGTATTAGATAGTTGTACTTGACATCTAATTGAACTATGAAAATTTTCTATATTATAATCATTAAAGATGTGAAGAAAATTAGTAAGTGTTCATGTGATAGGATAATTAATACTATTCCAATAAAACATATTGCTTAAAAAAGCTAATGATAACTTGTAGTTTTTCTGTTCATATCAATAAAAAATATACCAAATATGAAACATGATTTCTTGATAAACTAGCCAATTTCTACTATAAAATATCACAGGATAAAAATCTAAAACTAGTAGAATATTGTTATTGAGAAGATTAATTAGATATCTGGCTTTAGAATCCTTTAACTGCTCAAACTTCTGTAAAACAACTAAATGGATTTGAGATCAGCCTTTAAATGCCAATTGTAATAAAAGATTTATTTTGTAAGACTTTGGATTTTTAGCTAACACTTTCTTATTTTTGTAAATATTATAAAAAAACTTATCAAAAAAAGTATAATTAACAAGAAAAACAGATTCACAACTATTCAAGAATACATATAAAGGCCCAATCATTGGCACAATATAAAGAACCTGTTCTGGTATAGCAGAAGAATTTTCAAGTCTAATTCTATGAGCAACAACATGATGTATATTAAGCTGTCTAGGATAATCTATAGGTGCAATTAAAATTTGATTTTTTAAATAAGATTTTGTCTTATTTATATCTATTAAGCTTTGAAGAGCATTTATATAATGCTCTACTGTACAAAGTTGCCTTACTTTTAGTCCAACAAGTTTAGTATTATTTATACTTTGATTTTCTTTATGTTGTTCAATTCTATTATCATAACTGTAAACTAAAAGATGTTTGATCTGCTCCTTATGTGTCTTAGGTATAGAGATTAAATTGATAAACATTGATCTTTACATCATGTAACTTTGCTATAAATGAAGAAAAAAGTACAAGTGAGCATTTTCAATAACAGTTTTTGCATCAATACCTTTTTCATTATAAATGTTTTTATCCTCAATGTTTGAAATTAATGCTGTTTCTGGCAAGACTTTAAGCAATATTGTAACAAAATGAAGTATTATATATGTTGAAGTTGTATCACTATAGCAATATTCATATATGTTATAAAAGTTATCGACATTAAGTATAATTAACTTTTCATCCTAATAAAAATATATTAGTTATTTGAAAATTATTTTAAGTATTCTCTAATCTTTTTTCAGACTTACATTATTTGACAAAAAACTTTCTACTGTTATCATTTGTATTTTTGCATATTGGGTTTTCTGTTACAGAATAGTCTTATATTGTACTGTTAAGCCAGCATCAGCTAAGGTTTCTATTGTTGAAGATAATGTACTAAATACAATAATAAATATCCAACTTTTGCTTTAACTTTATTAATGAATTTATTATTAAATTCTGCTAAAAAGTAACAAAAAGAAATTAGTCTTTTCTTATTTTTTTTATTAGTCAAGTGGCTTTTTGTTTTTGGGTTAGTTTCTGCTACTAATTGATCAAAAAAACTTTTTAGTAACAGTTCAGTTTCTTTAAGCATTCTTTTGAATTCATTTAGATCAAATATGAGTTTTTCATTATATACATGCTGTCTTGTGTATAATATTCTAGGCATTAATTTAATCTTCTTACTAAGAAGAACCAACTCTAAAAAGAAAAAAAATTGTAAGAAATCAAAAATGTTATAATAAATAAAAACTTATTATTTACCTAATTTTGCTTTATTAAGCTTTGCATATGCTTCATGATATGCAGATTTCAGTTTCTAAAATTCAAATTGAGAATAAATGACATCATTTCTCAATACATATAACTTATCTTGGAATTTTCTTATATTTTTTTTCAGAATTCTTTTTTGTAGTAGCAAATACTTGGATGAATTAACGTATTTAGATTATTATCAGTTTTATACAAATAATAATAGCATATTTTTGTTTCTTGTTATAGTTCAAAAAAGTTGATTAAACATTTTGGAATCTTCACAAATGTCTTTGTTTCTATATTGGATTGTAATATAGACATATATATCTGGTGTTTTGGATGCAAACATATATAATTAGTTTTAGTTTTCTTTGTATTTACAATTAATTTATTAAGACACAAATCATTAATTCTTTCTGATGATCACTTGTACCAAATTTTGCTACAAACATTTGATTATTATTCAATATTTTATTAAATAAACTACCTTTGGATGTCTATATAAAATTGTTTCTACTATAATTTAACACTTAGGTGGCCTAGTTATATATCTTTAGACCTCTTATTCATTAAGATATTTTTATTAAATATAAAAACACTTTTATTCAAGTTATCTTAAAATTTTACTAATTAAACAACTCTTGTATCTTAGAACAAAAAGAAAGAGCTCATTCACAGCTTTATTTTTATATAAAATTCATTAAAAACGGCCTAAAACTGATCAATATATTGGCAAAATATGCTTAAACTCTCTTACAAAATTTCTTTTTATTTTTTGCAAATTTTTTTATATTTTTTGAGAGGCTGCCTCTGGTTTACCCTATTTAAACCTACCCAAAACAGAATTACTAATCAATATTACATAATTTATTAATTACAAATTTGTACTTTTACAATTTTACACAACTTCTTTGTTTAACATCAATCTTGACTTACAAATAGATCTGCAAAGTGTCACATACTTTTTGTGATACCTTTCTATTTGTCACATTCTGTGTTTTTCATATCCCTCTAATTGTCACATCTCTTATTTATCATATCTCTTATTTGTCACCCCTTCTTATTTGTTATACCCTATATCATTGACATCCTATTGGACTCAAGAATCCTAATATCAAATCTGGTTTCATTTTTAAAGCAACCATGCCTATATTAATTAATCAAGATCCAGATCAATATGATTTAGATTACTTTTTGGCTAAATATAGTAACTGCTTTGATGTCATAGCTAAAGAAAATAATTTACAACAAATTAAACCTATTCAATTTGCTATGCATCCAACCGAATGCAATAAAAAAAACAAGATTCACTATTTTAAAGCATTTTATTAACCTACTATCATCTAATGCCTCTGTAAAACTTATTATACTCTGTTTACATCTTGTTATTACCAACTTCCTTCAAGATCTGCTACACCTTCTCCAACTTCTGGTTCTGCTACTCCTATAGACATAACTTCAAACCAATTCAAAAAAACCAAAAATACTATTTCTCAATCTCTCATAAGCAAAATTCCTTCATTTCCATTCAACTATGATAACTCATCTGTTGCTACTTCTTCAACTGTTACAGACTTTGTACCTAATACTGTAGCTATTAAAGCTCATACACAACATACTCATATCTGTATTATCTGTTACAAATCAAATATTCCATGTGTTTTTCTAACTAATAACAAACATTTTCTTGATTTTACTGCTAAAATCCTATGTGAATATTCTACTCATCCTAGCTGTATTTCTAATCTCAAGTTAAAACCATCAATTCTCTCAACTAACAATAATGATTAGCTTTCTTTATTACTAAATTTGCTTTTATTAAAAAAAGAAGAAAAAATCCAAATCTTTAAAGAATTTCTTTAACTCCTTAAGAAAAAATAATTTACTTAGCAAAACATAAAAATTCTATAACAAACAAAAGAAAATCTTTTTGACTGGGCCCAAAAATATCCAATTACAATTGAAATGGAACTATTTACTAACTTCAATACACCATTATCTTAATAAATTTTTGATTTTTTTAAACCTCATCTCATCAACTTTGTATCAGGAAAAATTACTAAACCTGCAACTGAATTTGAACAAGCATCTAAATGGAGTTTTAAATATTTCATTAAAACTCTTGTTGGTGCACAACCTAAGTTTCTTACAAATATTATTTATTAATATAACCATACTATTGACAACTTAATTACTATACCCTTTGACATTTTACACTCAACCCTTAAAATGCTTCTTCACAAATTCACTACAACTCTTTTTACTAAACTTAACTATACTAAAATACTTTCCTTATACAAACCAATTCCTTCCTATACTTTACAAAACCACTTTTAAGTGGCAATTAATTTGGCAAGAATTCATCTTTATTTACAGAATGAATATCAAACAATCGACCTTGCTAAATTTCCCAAAACAGTTAACATTTTACTAATATAATTTTCACTTCACTACTTCATTAGTAAAGATGCTATTAATCAACCTTTATTTAAAATATAAAATGATAAAAAATACAATATCAATATCTTACTTAATATTTTCAAACAAGAATTTCAACAAATCTTTCGTATTCTTTCTCTCAAAAAATATAGGCCTAATCTTGAATCATGGTTTAAACCCTTCTTTGCTAATTACAAAAAGCAATTCATCAACATTAATGAAACTAAAACCTTTAATTATATTAAATATGAAATTGCTACTAAACTTGCAGAATCATGCAAGAGACTACTGTCTTTAGATTTCAAAATAACTTCAATTGACTCTCTTAGAGAATGATCACTACTTTGTATTAAAGCTGCTCTATTTCATATCCATATCTGTACATATAGCAAAAATAATCTATGCACCATTCTCTCTCTTGATACTGAACACAACTTTGAAAACTTGTCTACTAATTTCTTCAATTTATCTTTTAAAAAATTTCCTGCTACTCTATCAAATAATAACTTAGTCAAATAGACTCAACCAGATTTTGATTTTTCTATTTTTACAAAAGACCAAAAACATCATGCTACTTTTCAAAACATTACATCTTTATCTTTGCTTCACAAACTTGCTGATAAAGCAGAAACTTACTTCTCTAACAACAATAATACTGTTGAAAACCCTAAACATCATAGTTTCTATTTCTATTCTTATTTTCGTGCCTTTCTTAGAGCTGCTGCTGAGAATGAAAAAATCAATAATCTTAATGAACATCAGGCTATTAACAAAATTACAACAAAACTAGTCAATACACATTTCCTTGCCTAAGTAATTACTTATTTCTATATTTTTAAACAACTAATGATTTCTATACCAGAAATTCTTGAAATATACAAAATTACAATCTATCCACAAGTCCAAAAAATTTTTCAAGAAAAATTTAAAATCAAATTTCAATTTTTTAAAAAGTTTAATGATCTTTTCTTTAATTCAAAACCAAATAAAGACAATAACAAAGTTAAAGAAAAATTATCTTATGCAGAAACCTTTCAACAAGAAACTACTACTACTTATTCTCACAATCCTTTTTAATTAAATCTTCTGTAGAACACATAAATGCAATTACTGCTTCTGGAATTATAATGTTCTTCATTGAATATAGGCTATTTTCAAAAGAGAATAATGTAAGTAGATAGATGGTTAAGTCTATTTACGCAGAGAACCAAGTTAATGACAGCCAAACTCAACATACAGAGCAGGCTATAGCACTCTTTACAGTTATAAGAGCTGAGCATACAGTGAGTGAATCTACAAAAGAATCTTCTACTTTTTTGAATTCTATTTTATCATCAAACATCAAGGAAGCATCACAAGAACTAATTTATGACCCAGACTTATGCTACAATTATGGCTAACACATATAAATCTACCCTTACTTTCACATCCACAAACACTCAACTCCTTTTTAAAACACATTTATCAATACAACTTTACACAATACAA
>CAJVQA010008456.1:0-12938 GCA_910591915.1 Cetraspora pellucida
CTTTAATTAAAGGTATAAGATAAGTTATTGCAGTAGAAACTGCAAGAGGATTAAAATTTTAAAACTGGAGGCCAAAGACCATCAGTACAGTTTTCTCTATGAGTTTAAGAGATAAATTTATAAAATTTTCAGGGTATATGTAAATTGATGAGCTAAACAAGTTTACTTAAGACGCCAGAACAGGTTGTCTTAGTAAAATAAAAAGATATAAGTATTTTTAGACAAACGATTTTTTAGTTAATTTTTGTGCAATGGATTTCCTCAAGCAGAGATCAGTATTTACTTCATTTTTAATTATCGATCCTATTAATATTATAAACAATAGTTATAAAATAATTACTATTACTTAAAATAGTAACTTTTAACTAAAAATATCTAGATCTAAAAAATATTTATATATTTATATCTTTACTATCAAATTTTAACATATATATGAAAAGACTTTACTAATATACTAGAAACTAAAATCAAGTTAATATATCTAATTCATAAAATTATAATACTATAGCAATTAAACAAACTTTAAAATAAATAATCAAATAAAACAAAAAAGCAACTCTTTTCATAGATTACTTATACCAAAACTACAAAAATATTTAATTATTATTTCTATTATTTCTCAACTTTTTATTAAGTAAACCTTACTTGGCCCTTTAAGTAAAGTTATTTAGCACACTTTTCTTCTCCTAGACAGCTGTATTTTAAGTTTCAAAAACATCTGGCTACTAAAAAAAGTTTGAAAAACTAAAATTTTAATTTTTGTTCATTTACATAAAATTTTACTAATTAGATATATCTTCTTATCTATTCAAAAGTTGTTCAGCTCATTGAGATGGATATTTTGATATATAATTTATTTAAAACAGACCAAAACTCAGAGATACTGTTACAAAGTAGATTTTTAGCATAGCATAGTATATTATATTATTAGTAGTTGTTATATATTTATTATTGTATTTTATATTATATTTATTATTAGTTATTAGCATAGTTATATTATAGTATATAATAGTTAGAAAATAGGATCTTAATTGGCTGTTAGAAGTGTGATACAAACACATGACATTGGGTAACATCTATGATGTCATTATTGTCTTATAAACTCCAAGTACCCCTACACAAGTTTCATGTATCCTAGTACAATTTACTATGCCAAATACCACAGTACAAGAATCCCAAGTATCCTCAACACAATCCCCAAGTATCTCAATACAATCCCTAGGTGTTTCTGCACAGACCCAAGTACCTTAACACATGCCCCAAGTGTTTCAAGTACAAATAATAAATACACATAAACATTGTCCCAACTATCCCTATACAAACTCCACTTGACTCTGCACAATTCCTACTACCTCAAGTACAGTATCAAGAGATGTCACTCAAACCTTTACTACCCCCACTAGGTAAAAAGATATATAAAAAGTACCTTTTTCCCTTCTCTGCCAATTCTAAGTTCCTATACTTCAATCCAAACATAATAATCTTTTAATAATAAAGTGTAATGTTTCTCCTCTAGGATAATTCTTACAGGCAAGGTTGTCACTATATGTGTTGTTAATAAAAAGTTAATCTATATACTGTTATTATCTCGAACCGTTTACCTACTGCTGTATAGTAAAGTGAACTACTACACCTCCACCCCATATATATTTGCAATAGTCAATCACTGTATTAGGTGACCTTGTTACTTGGTTGTATTGTATCAAGAAGGCTGCAACTCTGTAACAACATAAAAAGTTAACAGAAATTGTTATAAGAAAAAAAATAAAAACAAAGACAAAAAAGACAAATAGAAGAGAATATAAACAAAAGATATAAAATAATTAAAACAGACCAAGAAAAAATAATAGCTTGTTTTTTAAACAAATCTTATAAAAAGACAATACTTATCAGATTTATCAAACAAAAAAAAGAAACAACAAACCTAGTAGTAGAATCAGATTTAGTTAAAACTAAAATAGCAGAGTATTACAAGAAACAATTTAGAAAAAGAAATACTAGACTAGAAGAAATATCAAAAAAGTGAAAAAAAAGTTTACAAACTATAAGAACATATTAAAAAGAAATAGTATATAGAAGTTGAAAAAAAGATTAAAGAAAAAAAATAGAAAGAGATGCTAAAAGAATTTAAAACTAGAACAGCTTCTAGTATATTAGACATAAGCTATATATTAATCAAATGAGTAGGAAAGAAAACACAAAAAATCTTTAGAGCTTTTGCAGATCTTTATTTAGAAGCAAAAAAATTCCAACCAAGTAGAAAATAGCATAAGTTTATTTAATACCAAAAGATATAGAGTAAAGGTATAGCTTAAACAATATTCAGCCAATAGCACTAATTGAGACTTTCAAAAAAATGATAACAAAGATGATAACAAAAAGACTTACTAAGATATTTATAGAAAGAAAGATACTCAAGAGACCAAACTATGCAGGCCTTTTAGGAAATTCTACAAAGCAATTAGTACATATCCTAAATATAATAATAAAAGAAACAAAAAAAAAAAACAAGAAAGTGTAAATACTTCTGCAAGATATAAAAAAAACATTTGACTTAGTTCTACTCAAAAGTCTTGAATTAGCATTACAAAGAATTAAGATATTTAAGAAAATAATAAAATATATTTTGAACCTTTTTTATAAAAGACAATTAAGAATAATTATAACTTATGGTTTAACAGAAGAAGTAATAGCAGAAGATAAAATAGACCAAAGTGAAGTAATATTATTATTAATATGTAACTTTTCTATAACTCATTATTAGAAAGAATACAAGAAGATAAAAGTTTAGGTTATATAGTTAAATAACAGATTAAAGAAGAAATGTGATGCAATAATATCATAAGATATTGCCAAGCAGCAATTGCATATGCAGATGATATAACCTGGATTGCAAACAATAAAGAACAACTATTAGAGATACTAAAAAGAGCTGAAGAATTTTTTAAAATGAATGATATAAAGATAAATAAAGCCAAGTCAAAGTTGATAATAATAAATAGGAAAGTCAAAAAAGAGAAAAGAGTAATAACAGAAATGTGGCAACCTAGTAAAGTGGTCAGGTTGTCAACCTCTCAAGTGGTAGGTTGGATGTTCAAATCCCATCGATGGTGAAAATTTAGATAATCACCTATGTAATATTTGTATTACAGCAACTATTACTAACAATTGGGTTAGAATACCTGTAATGGTGATCATACCAGCATGACTGGCAGGTCATGGTGCATCTGTGTAAGTATGGCATTACACAGAGAAATGCAAACTGACAAATCGGGCAGTGCAAACACTAGATAAGTCCTTGTGTCTGTGTAAATTTGTTGAAATTAGGTAACAAGAAGTCCATTTGGAAAGACCCGAGTAGAGAGATAGCTGGATCTTTAACAGTCTACTGTGAAGGCTAGCCTAGGAAAACGGATACCAAGGTTATAGTACCTAGTCATAGTAGCCAGACGGGCAAGAACCTCTGGGTTGAGATCTTGGAGGTACCACCAACCAGGCCACCGAAACGAACCGAAGGAAAAGAATATCAGGCTGACCCGATATATCGATAAACTAGTCATAGTTCTACACAGGCTATCTGGATTGGAAGTTTGATAAAAAGGCTAGACAAAAGACAGGGGTATACTAAAGTACTGGGGTTATGCTGTAAAGTAAATGCTGGAGTCTAAGTGAACTCTACAAGGGCATAGCAGTTTAATAGTTAGCCCTGACTGCAAGTGTTGGTTCTGCCATAGCGATACCTAGGTCAGCTGTAAAAATGAGTACAGAAGGATCTGGAGGGTTTACCTCAAAGATAAATTAGTCCTAAGGTTGAGGATGATGATCTGGACATCAGTGATGACCAGTGATGTTAACACAGGTTACAGGTTCAAAGGGTTTAAAGTGGAGCACCCAAGCAGAGTTGTTAGATACGACAATTGGTAAGGAACCTTCAGGCGGACTCCTTAAATAGGTAATATAAAAAAGTTACACATATAGCCAATTGTATGCTCTCTTGTAGTGGTTCATTGAGCTATAATACCAATAAGTGATTAATAAAAGTCAAAAGACCAAAGAGGTCACCTTAATACCAAAAAAAAATATATATATATATTTATTTTATCAAAGGCTTTGAACATGTCTTGAAACATTATTCAAACTTCTTTGTTAAAATGTTTGTAATTATTGTTGAGAATTTGAATGAAAATATATATTAAAGAGTTTTTGGTAGCAGCAAAATTAAGATTAGAGAGAAGTTTATTAGAATTAATAATATGATCTAGTCTTTGTGTAAAGATTTTAGTAAAGCATTTTTTATTAGTTCTATAATTGAGATTAGGTAAAATTGATTAAGTATAAAGTCCCATATATATTTTTTTGAAATAAGAAAGATATTATATATATTCTAATTAGGTAGAATTTTTTAAAGTTGAAGACATTTGTTAATAAATAATTTAAAAGAAATTTGGCCAATAGGGCCCATATATTTAATATGTTTATAGTTTGTTTTAATAGAACTTGCTGCTTTTTGGAAAGAAAGTTTTTAAATAGTAGTTTGCCATTCCTTATCAGAGATATTATTAAATAAGTTTTAATAATATATTTTAAGTTCAGGATAAGATTGGTATAGTTGGTAGTAATCAGATGTAGATTGAATTTGTTAAAGAAGTTTTTTATTAAACTATTCAGTAAAGTAAGCATGAATAGCTTGTTTAATATGATCTTTTTCTGTTAATAAAGAATTATTAGTTAGAAGTCTGTCAATATGTATACTATTATATTTTTTAGAAATGTTTTTAAAGAATTTTTTTGGATATGATTAGAAAAGTTGATTATGATCCTTAATTTTTTGTTGAATTTTTTTTTGGGTTTGTTGTTGATAGAAAGTATTGAGTGCTAATTTAATTTGTTTAAATTCTTGTTTGATTGAAAGATGTAAATTGTTAGAGACTTGAGTTTATTAATAAAATTTTAAGAATATTTGGTTTTATATTCATTAAGAAGATTATGAAGATTGGATATTTGTAGATGGTTTTTGATATTAAATCTGTTTATATCTTTAAAAAAGTGTATATCATTTGGAAGGTTTGTTATTTTTAATTTTTTGAATTGTTTTGATATTTTTGTAAGAAATGTTTTTTAAAACAGCTTTAGAAAGTGCTTTAAGTATTTTATTCCAAATTATATTGAGTTTATTTTGATTTGAAATATTAGTAATTTGGTTTTATAATCGGTGAAGATTTTGTAATATTTGATTTGAGTAATTTTTAATATTTTTCTTAAAGCAGGATTTCTAAAGAAAGTTTTTTCTTATATATTGCTTAGAGGGTTTTGTTTTGTTAATAGTTATAGAAATTTCAAGAATAATAATTTTCTAATCTGATTTAGATAAAATATCCTCAAGAATATCAATATATTCAATTTGAAATATATTTAAGTTTGTTCATATTTGATCAATTCTGCTGTAGATGTTGAGTGAGAATTGTAAAGTTAAATGTTATAGACAAGAAAAGTCAATATATATCTTTAAATTGGTAGCTAATTAAATATTTAAAAATTTGAAATTCTAGAATAGAGGTGTTTTTTGGAGGGTTTCTATCTTGGCAAAAGTTGTAACACTGTTAAAGTTACTAAGAATTATAAGTTGATAGTTAGAAAGTTACAGAGTAGACTAATTTGTTCTTGAATTTTGGCATATAGTTGTTTTTTCTCTGATTTTGGATGTTATATTTGAAGAATATGAATTAAGTTATATTTAAAATATAGATCTAAACCAATTATATAACCATTATAATTGTATGTTCTAGCAATGTATTTTGAGAATTTTTTATGTATAAAATTCTAACATCTGCTTGGTGAAAATTTTCATAAAAGCTTAAGAAGCTGTTATGATTTTGAAAGTTTTGGTTAATGAATTTTTCTTCTTTTGAAATAAGGTATGTTTTTGATATTCCAAAGATATCAAAATTATATTGGTTAATAATATCAATAAGTGAGATCTTTTTTGAATATTAAAGTAGATTATTAATATTAGAAAACCAATTTTTACAAGAATTGAAATTATAGGTATGAGAGATGTTTGAAGAGAAGAGATATTATTAGTTATAGTAAGATTAAGTGAATATAGTATAGGAGAGATAGAATTTGTAATATCAAGGTTGTTAGTATTAAAGAAATCAGAATTTGTTTAATAAATTAAAAACTAAATATTGTTAATATGATTTGATAAATAGATTATAGTATTGATGATAAAGTGATTTAAGAAGAAGTACATGATTTGATATTATACTATTGTTTAAGTTTTTATAGATATGTGTTTCAATAAGTGTAGTATTAATAGAGATTTTAAAGGTTTATTAAACAAATTATTTTTTAGATATTGAAGAAAGCTTAAAAGTGTTTAATTAATTAATAAAGTCAGAAGACATAATAAGTTAGAAAGATATTATAACAAAAAGAATCTTTGAACTTAAAGAAAGAGTTGGAATTCAAGGATGGGTAATGAGTTTCTGCAATGTTACTTACTATTTTAAGCTTAGCTTGTACAGCTGTAAAAGATACTGTAGTTTTTTCTATATGTTGGGCCTAATCATCATAATTCTAGTCTTCTATGTAAATAGGCTTTATTGCTCATCTACTTACATTATTCTTCTCTAAAAATGGCCTACTGTTTGTAGAGTACATCATAATTTTAGAGGTGACAGCTGATTTAATATTACTTATAGAAAGGTTTATTGAAAAAAAGGTTGAGAGGTAATAGGTTTAAAGAGGTCAAAGTCATTAATTTTTTTTTGGAGTAATATATTTGAATTTCTTAATAATAAGAGATTCAGCTTAAGAGTAATAGTCTTTATTGTATTTTTTCTGGATAAAAGAAATAGAAAGATTTTTACTACTTTATTTAAGTATTTCAAAGTAGATAATAATTCTGGCTAGAAAATAAATATCTGTAATTTAATTAGTAGTTTTTTTAATAGCTTAATCATAGCTTAAATTGAAGATTTCATTATTTTGAACTACTGCTTGAAAGAATGCTTTAAAGTATTCATAGAAGTAATAGGTTTAACAATTAATATTATGATCAGTTTTGTTAATTTTTATGAATTGTTTTTCAGCAGAATCAGCAAGTTTATGAATAGGGATTGAAACTATTTTAACTGTTTAAAAATTGTTTTATAGTTCTGAACAGAATTATGTTGGTCATAGGCTAGAATTAGTTTAATGTTGATCAAATTAAACAATTAAGAAAAATTTTAGACAGTTTCAATTTCTATTTACAAAGAAATTTAATTGAAGTTAGAATTCTGAATGAAGCTGAATATTCATTATCTTTGTGAAAGATTGAGAAATTTAAGGTAGAATGAGTCTATACTGGTTGATTAGACTTGGTAAATTGGTTTGATTTGTTAGAAACAAGAGCAGAAAATTTCTTGAAGGATTAATCAAAGTAATATATAGAGAGATTTTGAAAATTATGTTCAATATCAGATAGAAGGACTGTGCATTTGTGTTTATCAGAGTTTTTGCAAGTATGAACATGAAAAAAAATAAGTTTTTTAACTAATAGAGTATGCTCTTGAAAAAATATAATAAATTTAATAATAAAGAATTAGAGTAATAGCTTTTTATGCTCTTTAGTATATTTGGTTGTAGTTTAATATTTAAGAAAGTTAAGAATTTTGGTTTTGATAATGTTTGGAGAGTAATGTTTATAAATTTCAAAAAATTTATCAAACTAATTTTTGAGAATTGCTTTATATGATTCAAGAGAAGAAATTTGAAAAGAGGTTTTAAATTTTTTAGTATTAATATTAAAAGAAATATTAACATTTAACTTTTTATTATTTTATATTTGAAAAGAAGCTTTGTTAATTAAATTATAACTTATATTATAATATAAAATAAGACAAAGTAGTTGAAGATTTAGATCTTTTACAAATTTTTTTATATAAATAGTTTTATAAGTAGAGTTAAGAAAGAGATATAAATATGCAAAATTAATAGTAACTTGAAGTTGATTTTAAAATGTATATGGTAGAATAGTATAATAAGATTTAAGAATTTTTTTATAGTTGAGTTTTGTAAAGAATATAATAAAAAATTTAAAAAGAATAAGTTTTAAGATATTAATTAAAATTTCTATAGAAATTGGAATATAAATATCAATTGATAGGTTAGTTTTATAAACTAAGTCTACCAAGAATTTGGGTTTTTATTCTGCTATATTTTTTAATAAATAATCAAAGAAGTATTTAAAAGTAGATTTAATATTTGGATTTTCAGAAGGAATAGTTTTTTCAAATGCAAATTAAATTAAGTTGGATTTAAAAAAATCAAATAATTATTAAAAAAGTG
Source organism: Cetraspora pellucida (assembly GCA_910591915.1). Classification (NCBI taxonomy): domain Eukaryota; kingdom Fungi; phylum Glomeromycota; class Glomeromycetes; order Diversisporales; family Gigasporaceae; genus Cetraspora; species Cetraspora pellucida. Next base: position 8,335 of record CAJVQA010008456.1, read on the forward strand.
AAGTGTTAAGTTTTGAGTTGGGTTTCATTTTTTTTGTGACTGAAAATAATTTAAATCAGTCAAGATCTTGAAAAGTATAATATTTTTGTTGTTAAGATTTGGTATTCTTTTTAGAAAATTTAAATAAAATTTCTTTAAAAAATTCTATTTTTTCAGTTTTATTAAATAAAATAAATTTGGATATATAAGTCATTTTCTTTTATTTTAAAATAAAGATTTAGTTTAAAGAAGATGATGTAATTTAATATTAATAATTCTGTAAGTACAATTATGATGGATAAGCTAAGTTCAAAAAAGAATTATCATAATATAATCTGAATAATGTTTATTTTCTTAAGAAAAAACACAAAAAAGATTTTTGATATTACATAAAACACATGTATGAACATGTTAAGAATAAGAAATAAAAGCAGTTTTTGTAGGATTGGTATTGAATAAAAAAAAAGAATAGTAAAATTAGGAAGTTGAGTTGAAAGTTGTTTAACAATAAAAAATGTATATAAAGTATTACTAATTTTTTCAAAGCATTTAGTAAAGATAATTGGTGAGATTTGTATATTGAAGAAACAAAGAATAGTAGGTTGAGTAATTTTGTAGAATGAGAGGTAAAATTTGTATAAAATTAACTATATAAATATGTGCCAATAGTTAGTTGAATGAGAACTTTAAAGTAATATTGTTTTTTCTTAAAACTTTTATATTGATTAGGATTAACATTCAGTAAAAGGACATGGATGATTTGAAAGTTTTCTCATTTATACTAAGTTTATAACAGTCTTTGTATTTAGAGTAATAATAATCTATATTATAGGAATCTGGTTCAGTTGTTGTAAAAGTAGGCATTTTTAAAATATTTTATTAAGTAAAAAAGTTGTAAGTATTTGATTTTTAAGAATAATAAGCAAATATAGAGGTTTTAGTATAAGGTATAGCTTAATATAGGTTTGTATAATTTTATATAATAAGATATTATAAAATTATAATTTATAATAAACTAGAATAGTGAGTATAACTAAATACTAGTCATTAGTATAATGTAATATTAATACAAAATACAACTTTAGTATAAAATTAATTAGAATCAAATATAGAAAAGAATAGATTGTATATTAAATAAAGTTCTATTTAAGAATATATTAGTAAATTTAGTATAAATTTAATTAAATATAAATTAAGAAGTGATCTAATGTTACATGAAAAATATATAAGGATGAGCAGATCAGAGTAAGAACAAAAAGTAAAAAAAGAATTTTTACAAGAAAATAAAAATTAAATTTAATTGTAATTTATTTAATATTTGGTCATAAATCTTCATTTAGAGCTTGTTTTGATCAGAAATATGTACTTTATACTTTTACTTAAAAGTATAAAATAAGTTGTGATAATAACTTTTGTGTAATAATTAAAATTGTAAATTCTAAGCCAAAGGCTGTCAGTATGTTTTTCTTAATGAGTTTAAATTCTAAAGACTTGAAACTTTTAAAATAAATATAAAATTTAGTACTGAACAAGCTTATTTAAGAACCCAAAAACAAGTTAACTTAGTAAAATAAATAGTTATAAACATTTTTGTATAGACAAATTTTTAGATAAGATTTGTATAAAGGATTTGCAAAAAGAGATTTCCTTCAGTAATTTTATTTAATTGTTTAAAATGTAATAAAAAAATTTTTTTTTTTAATATTAATGATAAGGCCATGCCTTTAATTTTATTGAAATTCAATTGAAATTTTTACAAAGAAAAGCTTGCTTTTAAATACATATGAAAAATAAAGACTTAGACATATAATCTATAATCTAAACCTACAAGAGTAGCCAAGGCTCATCTAAATTTGGGTATTAGTAATAATATATAAGAGAGGAGTATAGTATTTAATCTATTAGATAATCCAAAGATCAATTTTAGTAATAATTTGTGATATTATAATAGGAGATAATAGTAGACTAAAAAGAGAATTATGAGTTGAGTTTGTAGAAAATGTAATTAAAAACTGTGCTGAACATGAAAAACAATATGGAATCCATATTTGTTTATATATTTGTTGGTTTAAATGAAGAAAAAATTTAATAGAAAGAGAGATAGCTATATGATAAGGAATAGAAGTATTATGAATAGTAGAAATAAGGTTGATAGGAACTAAGCCAGATAAAGTAGAAATAAGAATAGTATATAAGAAAAGTTATGTAATTTAAAACTGTTAAGTATAAGAATTTCTTAATGTAGATTAGAAACAGAATTAGCAAATATATTAAGAGCAGTAGCATTTAAAATGTAGTTAAGAGATTAGAAATTAAATAGTAGATTGATTAAGTAAAAGGATAAAGAGTCCAGTATAATGAAAAACTAGTTTAATTGCATTAATGACAGAGAGAAGAGTAAGAAGAGTTATGTTTGTGAAGAGTATAAGAAACAAGTAGTTCATCTAAGAGAATTTTAATATGAAAAGTTTTTAAAGTAAAGGAATAAAAGCTATAGGCAAAGTTAGAAAATTTTTGATTGTATTAATATAAAGCCAAGTGGCTTCTCAGTTAATATTAGATGCAATGATAGACTATTGTTAAAAACAATATTAGAATGTCCAAAGTATTATAATATAAGCTTGACAGATAGTACAAATAGAGTGTCAAATAGGAATCTCAATAAAAAATTAGTCAATAAATGAAATATATGCAGAGTTATAAGAGTTGTTACTTAAATATGTTAAGAAAAGTAATATTTGATGACTACAAGCAAACTGGTTAGCAAGATTATTAAATAGGTCATTTTGGTCTGCAGTAACTTTGTAAAAAGTAAGCTAAATATTATATAAGTTAATGAAATTAATAAGAGTTTGCCAAATAGAGCTGTATAGAGTATGAATATAAGAAAGTTTAGAAGCCAATGAGCAGATACTATGATATTTAAAAATTACAAATTGTGAGTCAGTAAAGATATGAACAGAACAGTTTCTAGGAGCAGTAATGATTATTAAAAGAATAGCAAAAATTTCAGCTTTAAAAAAGCATGACTAAAGTTTAACTTGTGTTTGAAATAAATAAGTAGTTGTAGAGTTATCAACTTGGACCCAGTCTATGTCCATAAAGTGTTAAGAAGTACCAAGTTTAATAACAAAACCATTAGTATAAAATGAGATAGTAGTTAGATTATAATTAGAATTAGCAATAAACTGTAGACAGTTAGTAAATTGAACCAATTGAAAGATGCAAAGTAATTGTTGTGAATTAATTGTTAATGAAGAAGGAGATGAAATATGTAAAGGATGTTGAATAGCTACAGAGTATGCAATATCAAGAAACTTGGCATATAGGTTAAGAGTTTTGTTAGCATTAATATGACAAAGTAATTTAGTAGCCAAATTTGTAGAAATAAAGGTGGTGCATTTGTTAGTGATTGTAATAGAATTAAAATGGCATCCAGAACATATAGTAATAGTAGAGGGAGGGGTAAAATAAAGGTTAGAAAACTGAGATTGAAATAAACAGTACCAGTAAGTGATAAGAGTAAGACCTGTAGAGCTGTTATGCCTTCTGGCCTTGCTGACAATAATTTGATTATTGAGAACAGTAAGTAACTAGGACTTAGTATTAGAGTTAAAGTAGTTAGTAGTATTAGAAAACTAGTTTGATTGAAGTAGTTTAAAATGATCTTATAATAAATGTTGATATGAATAACTTGTAGTAATATTCTTAAGAGTAGTAAACCATTGAGGTATAACATCTTTAGAAAGTTTGTTTAGTCTGAGAGAAATATGATACCAATATAATAAATATAAATTATTATAAGTGATAAGTTGGTCAAGAAAGAGGAGTTTGTAGTATCTAAGTTGTTTTTTTGAAAACAGAGTATTTAGATTGAAAGAAGAAGAGAGATTCAAGAAAGATAGTTTCATTATATAAAGTATAAGGAATGTTATAAGTTGAATTAATTGAAAATATCCAACCAATATGTTTACTAAGCTATATAATTTTAAAGTTTGTGATTAGGCAGTTAGGATTATTAATAATTGAATTAGGATGAAAGAAAATGCTGATTGAAGACCAAAAATTGTTTTGTAATTGTTGAATTCAAATATGAATAGATGTGTTTAATAGGTTAGGATTATTAAGTTGTTTAAAGAAGATTAGGAATAGAATGTTGTAGTTAAATGTTTCAAATGTGTTTGATGTTATAAATTTGTAGATATAAAATGGTACTAGAAGGTGTAATAAAAAAATTTTAATTATTAAATTAATTATAATAATATATATTTAAAATTTAATATATACTTATTAATATATTATACAAATACAAAATAAACATATTAGTATTATTTTAAAATACAAATATAAATATATATGCAGATATACAAAAAATTTTTATTTTTTTTGTTTTTTAATATTAATAGTAGGCCATGCCTCTATTTTTATTGAATATTTAATTAAGATTTTATATAAAATATAATTCTGAAGGGGTGTGGCGACCTAGTGAAGTGGTCAGGTTGTCAACCCCCCAATTGGTAGGTTGGGTGTTCAAATCCCATCGATGGCAAAATTTGGATAATCACCTATGTAATATTTGTATTACGGCAACTGTTACTAACGATTGGGTTAGGATACCTGTAATG
>CAJVQA010008457.1:0-12938 GCA_910591915.1 Cetraspora pellucida
TAAACAAAGAACAATTAAATTTTGTAATTAAAAAATATTTATCAGAAATTCAAATAGAAAAAACTCAAGCAATTTTTGAATAGATAATTTTAACTCTTAAACCATTTAAAGTAGTAGAAGATAAAGCTTTTAAAAAATATGATTCAAAAATTAGATTCATTTTATCAAATTTCTAGTTGTAGAACTATTTATAATTTAATTATAAGTCAATTTTTTAATCAAAGAAATTTGATAAAAAATTATCTTAATGGAATTTCAACTAAAATAGCTCTTACAGCTGATTTTTGGACATCTTTAAATATGAAATCTTTTTTAGCTATAACTATTTATTTTATTAATACAAATTTGAATTTATAACATTTTGTATTAGATATATTTCAATTTAAAGGTTTTCATACTGGACAACTTATTGCTGATAAAATATATAATTTACTTGAAGAATTTGAAATTGAAACTAAAATTATTGCATTAACTACTGATAATAGTGCTAATATGATTTTTGCTGCAAATTATTTACAAGATAAGTTAGCTTTAAATAATTTTTGTTATTATAGATGTATAGCTTATATACTTAATTTAGTAGTTTTAGTTAGCTTAAATCTTTTAGAAGATTCAATTAAAAAGTTAAGAAAATTAATTAAAACTATTCATAAATTAACCAAGATTTTTGAAGATTTAAAAAATATTGCAACATTAGATAAACAATCTTTTTTAGTTCCAATTTTAGATTCTAAAACAAGATAGAATTCTAATTATCATATAGTTAAAAGAGCTTGTTTACTTTATGAATCTATAGAAATTTTATTAATCAAACATCCAAATTTAAAAACTTATATGCCCAATAAAGAAGAATGAAAAATTTATCAAAGTTTAGTTCATTTATTAGAACAATTTAATGAAGCTACTATTGAACTTTTATCACAAAGTTACCTAACAATTGCACATGTACAAATAATTTTATTAGTTCTTAGAAATGATTTAGAACAAGATAAGGATGAATACTTTCAATTACAATATATTATTAATAATATGTTATCTAAATTTATTGAATATTTTAATTTAATAACTGAATCTTTACATATTTCTGCTTTTTTAGACCCTAGATATAAAAAATATTGTTTTCCTAATATGAGTATTGAAGAAATTTTAACACTAATTAGAAAAATAATAGATCAACAATTGCCTTTATTAGTAATTAAATCTAAAAAAATATTTAGTTTTTATCAAAAATTAAAATATATATCACAGCAAACACAAACATTAAATGATAAAGTTCAAAAATATTGGTTATCTGCAGAAGCAGATAAAATTATAAATCTTTTAGACTGGTGGAATACTCATATAACAGAATATCCAATACTTTCAAAACTTGCTAATAATTATTTATGTATTCAAGCTAGCTCAGTTCCATGTGAACAACTTTTTTCAATTGCAGATCAAATAATTAGTAAATCAAGAAATAGATTAAATAATGCAACTGCAAGAACATGTTTATATTTATATAGCTGGTTACCAAAAAATCTTAAATAATAATAATATTATTTTTTATAGATATATATATTTATTTAACATACATTATTATATATATATTTATTTTAAAATTAATTTATTTATATAATTTTTATTATATATTTATATTTTAATAAGGCTTTTTCTATTAGGTTTTTTCTTGGCAATTTGTCTAAATTTTAATTTTATATTTACTTTTTTTAACTAGTTATAATTATAAAAAAATAAAAAACTATTTTAAACAATAAATATTATTAGTCTAAATATTGCATACTGGATGCTAGTCAAATTCTGACAAGTGTAATTCTGGCAAGTCATAATCCCAACAAAAAAATCCTGTTAGTCAAAATCCTAATAATTAAAAAGCCCAACAGTTAGAATTTCAAAATAGAAAATTCCTTATAATTTAATTAAATTTAGGGTTAAATTACTTTATATAAGAGTTAGGCTAAGGTAAGCTATTATTTGTGTAGTTTTTATTAAACTTTAATTGTTGGGATTTTTAACTGTCAGATTTTTGCTATCAGGATTTTTGTTAGGATTTTTTTGTAAGATTATGACCTGTTGGGATTTTGCTTGCTAGAATTTTGACCAAAACCATACATACTGCAGTTGCTTTTCACTTATATTTATTTCATTATAACTATTAGGTCTAAATCATTATTTTTATCTAAAATAATTGTCTAGTTACTAAATCACTTTTGAACTTCTTTCTTAATATTATCCCAACAATAAAAATCTCAATTCTTAAGTTGCAACTAGAGATGCTTATGAAATTAATTATATTAATTTCACTAGTTTAGCATTAATTTCATACCAAAATTGGTTAACTGTAGCTAAATAACAAGCTATAGCTGATCAATATTAATTAATTTATCAAATATCTAAACCAATTGTATGCTAGTTTAATAATTGTTGTAGTTGATGCTGATTTTGGTTAAACAAAAACGATTTCTTATAAAATTTTTGATTTTTTTTTTAAATTAATATTGGTTTTGAATTTATGCTATGCCAAATCATATTTACTATTAGCCAATTTGATTATTACATAAATTTCATTCAATACTATTTACTTTGTACACTTCTTTAAAGTTTATAACAAAATGGCATTTAGTTAGTACTACTACTAAAATGTGTTATATATCTAATTACTGCCAAAAAATTATGATTTTTCAATAGATTCCTAATTATGATCAAAATTATAGATCACTTGACCAGATTTTAAATTGTTTTGTTCTAGATCTGGCCAAATGATCTGCAAATTTAATCAGAATTATGAATATTAGGTTCCTCTCTTTATATGATGATGCAGACCACTAGTCATAGTAAAATTATTCAACCAAATATACAATTGAGTTGTCAATTATTTAGATATTTGATAAATTAGTTAATTAAATAGTTGATTGGCTATAGCGGCTATTTAGCTATGGCTAGCCAGCTAAAAGCAGCTAGCCAGTAATAGCCAGCCAATAGCTAGCCTAAGCCAGCTGATCTCATCTATAATCGAGTTAAGAATCAATTTAAATGATTGTTACTCTTATGTAATAAATTTAATTTATCAGATCAATTTAGTAACATACTGATGTAATTAATAAAGGGGCAATTAATTTAAAGTTTAGGTATAATGATTATAATACTTTGAAGTAATAGAGATTTTAACGAATTTCTCACTATAAGGGTTATTAAACAGTTTTTTATTAAATAAATAAGATTCTAACAACAAAAATTATATAAACACTTGAGCAATTGATTCTTCTATTCAACCAATTTAAGACATTGAAACTACTGACAACTTTATTAAAGGCCTGAAAACCCAGCTTTTATATATTACAAGGTAATAAGAGATATAATAATCGAACATTGGATCTTTGAAACTAGTAGTTTCGCTAACTTATACTATTGCTACTCAGTTTCAGTAATTCATGTTTTGTTACTAGAGACTATTGCAGGATCAGAGTATGATTATACAAACTAGGATATGATCTTTGATGACAAAATGGTAAGTATATATGTTACATGTTATTTTTAAATTCTGTCAATTATTAATTAACACATATCATTTTTCAATTGGATAAAATTTGCAAATTAAAATGCATTTATTTATAATAATATTTAAAGACTAATTTGATGTACATTTAACTAAAAATATTCAAATTTATATAAGGTATATTAAAATTAATGGAACTAAAAATTTTTGTATTGTCCATGTAAAACACATCCACAGCATCTTGATCATAATAAATTTTTCTTTCTACAAGAGCATGATTTAGTACTGCAATTCGTTTTTCAGCAATTGCAAGAATTTGGGCAAGATTTTTGGCTTAAACTATCATTATTTATACTGTTATTTCATTTAAATTATATTAGTAAAATTTTAATTGAAATTCAAATTTTTTTTTTATTTGCTTACTTCAGAAATGTATGAGTTAAATGTTCTTCAGTTGAGCATTCTTGTGTTGAGTATTCTTGAGTTGAGCATTTTTGCATAATATGACTTGGGTGTTGAACATTATGAGTTTAACGTTTCTGAATATTATGAATTGGACATGTAATATTTTGCTTGGCAGCTGCCTGTCTCAATAAAAGTATATTGTTTAAAGGACAATATCAAGATCTGGATAATCAAAAGTACTCTAGTGGTTTAAGTTCATTTGCAAGATACCATTGATTAATTATTCCAAATTTGCAAGCAATTTGGTAAAAATCTTGATTCATTTTTTTTTAAAGAACTTTATATGGTAATGATCTTGATCCATTTTCAATTTGTCTATATCTGAAATATGAATTTTTATAAATTCACCTGGCTCATATGATTGATTTCTTTTGGTTCTATATTTTGCTTCTATTATATTTCTAATAAACTCTCAGTTTCTTTTGACATTTAATATTGCTATTTGACAAACAACTTCATGATGTTTTTGATGTATAGGTGATTTGAATTCATAATATTCTGCAATGGTATTTGCAATTAAAAAAAATATATATATATATATAAAAGATTTTCTGTGCTTGTAACAAATCAAAAAATTATATTTTCTGAGATTCAATAATTTCTTCTTGTCAATTTTTTTTCTTGGTAGGTATAATATCTTTCCTTTTGTCATTTTTCTTTTTTTAATAGGTATAATGGTCATTTGACTCTGTATCATTAATTTTAATAATTTCCTGATTATTATAATTATTATGATCATAATTATTATGACTGTAATTACTGTGATTATAATTCTCATGATCATAATTACTGTGATCATAATTATCATGATCATAATTAGTATAATTATTGTAATCATTATTGTAATTATCTGACATGATTATTATTTTTGAATTGTTTTTTGTGATAAATTTAAAACTTTTTGAATTAAGACTATTTTAATCAAAACCACTATCACTAGTATTTGAATTATATATAAAATATTCTAAGCTATTTGAATTAGAGTAATATGAATTAGATTTTTCTAAATTAAAACTATTATTAATTTTAGGATCTGACTTTCAATGATCGTAAATATCATAATTATTATTATAATTATCATAATCATCTGATATAATTATTATTTTTGAATTGTTTTTTGTACTAAATTCAGAACTTTCTAAATTAAGACTATTTAGATCAAAATTACTATTGCTAGTATTTGAATTATATGTAAAATATTTTAAGCTATTTGAATTAGAGTCTAAATGGGATTTTTCCAAATCAGAATTATTATTAATTTCTAAATCTGACACTTTATTACCATAATCATCATTGTCATTTTCTTGTAAAATTACTGCTATATTACAATCATTATGAGGCAATTGACCAAACACCAAATTGTAAGATGTTGTCTTGTAAACTGAGCAATATTAGTAATTCATAGCTCCTATATAATTAAATTGTTATTACTAAAATTATAATAATATATAAATCAATATATAAAAAAAAAATTTATATATTACAGATTTAAGACTGATACTTCAATCTGATCTATCTGTTTTTTCCATCTATACATCTAACTTTATTTGTAATATATCATTTCCTTTTTCTACAAGTCCTTAACATCATGGATTTCTTGGCTATCCATGAACTATTTTAATTATTAGCCAGAAACTTAGCATATCTATAAAACTATTTTCAACAAACTCTTTTCCATTATCAGTATGAAGAATTGTTGAAGAATTATAAATAAAACAAAAATTAAGAAAGAACGTGACAGTTTTTTCAGCTGATTTGGACTGTACTGGTTTGGCATATGAAAAGCAAGTAAAGTGGTCCCTGATATGAAATATATACTTGTATTCTCAATTAGAAATTGTTGTTATATTAATAGTATCGAACTATAACATATAAATTAGTAATAAATTTTTTTTTATTTTTATTAATAAATTATTCACTTGCTTGAATGTGATTCAGGAAACCTTCAGAAATGTTAGACACAACTGTGAGATTCTTTTTGAAGTTCTTCAGTAATGCATATGTTACATTCATTGACTGAATCTTCTATCAACTGCTGAAAAATATAGCAATACCAAACATAAATCTATTTATTATTAAATAAAAAAAAGTTTGTTTTTATTTATATATTTTTTTTCCTTTTTTTTTTATACCTTTTTCCAGGTCTTCTCTTGATCCCCATGTTCAGTCACTTGATGAACACCACAAATTACTTCATAAAAATTTTCAACCATGTACACTTGAGTTCCCAAATTATTTTTGCTTTGTTTATGTATATAAAGTTCTTCCATAGTACCAATAAGCTGAACTTTAAATGTATTAATGGTCTAATATTTAAATGTAACATTACACTGAATATCTGGATTTTTTAATATATTAAGCCATTCATTATAGCCTTCTCTATCCATCAAACTACACTTGTTTTTTCTCTGATTTGTGTATGTTTCCAATATTCAGTTAAAGATCTCATGGATCAGAAAAGAATAACTTTGTAAATTCATTAGTAGAAAGAGAAAAAAAATAAACAATAATAAAAGAATTACTTAAAAGAATCATTATTCAAAATTTATTTATTTATCATTATTGGTATCAATTTAATAAGCTATCGTTGATTTGATTATAATATTTAATTTAATAAACTATCGTTGATTTGATTATAATATTTAATTTAATAAGCTATCGTTGATTATACGTATAATATGATCTGCATTGATTATTGATCTGGGTCATTTATCAATCGGTGGAAATTGAAAAATGACAGGCGTCAATTAATGATCGACGTAAATTGAGAAATGACGCATAACATATACAATTTTAGAAAATTCTATTTACAAAGACAGGGCTTGTACTAATTCTAAGTTTCACACAGCCCGACGCACTGCTTATCGTCACACCTTCCTCACGTTACTACCGTAACAATATACAGCAGAGACCGTTAATGTTACACGTATATTGAAACTGGTGAAGGATTATATCCATCACAATTGAATGCAACATAAATAATTTAATTTGTGATTGATCACAAGTGAGAGGGATTCACTTTGGATCGGGCACTGTCTCTGCTGTAAATGCAATAAGTGCAATTAATTACATTTGTGATCGGAAACGGTATTTCGGATGCAGAGGGGTTAGTTTATATGATAGCCCAATTTATTTTGCGTACAGCACGTACAGTACATATAGTACTGTACGCGGCACATCACTAAGAGGGGTAGATATGAAATAAGAGGAGGATATAAAACAAATTACACATCCTTAAAAAATTAAATAAATCATTGTAAACAGCTTTAAGCAGTTTTATAGTACAATAAGTGTAAAACCGCATTTGTGAGCGACGAAATTGATATAAATAAAGGCCAAAATGGCCTTAGGAGCGTTATGCTTCGTTTACTTTATTGAATAATAAGTCCCAATACCATACATCTTGATTACGTGACTTACCTTACTTGCCTTCGTTGACCCCAAGTAACCTATCGTTGGTTACACGAGATTTCGGATTGTGGAGCGACCGAGTCGCAGTTTTCCGAGCTCGGATCTTGACCCGTACCACAAATACCCGAGCATATCCTAACCAACCTGTGCCAATCCAGTACATTTTTCTTATAGGTATATAACCACCTCTGACATGGGCTTCATCCCGTATAAAATCTTTTAATGTGAGTCCCACGATGCTGTGTCTTAACTGGTAATACACAAAATTATGTGTACTTATAATATGTATACATTATTTTCTTATCACGTGTTAGAAGCACGGCCAAAAGCCAATTCTATATAACACACTGTATTTATTGAATAACGATAAGTAATTTTGCAAATTTTAAATAAATCTGTACATTTTTAATTGCATATTTTTATTTTAATAATAATGTTTAGACTAATATTAAACTTAAACATTAAATTCCAAGTCTCATACATTAAAATCCAAAATTATACATTACTAATACTAGTTATAGATTTATATCTTTTAAAGCAATTAATCTAAATGGTAATATAAATTATCAATAAATTTTTAATAAAAGCGCAATAAATTCAAAGATACTTACCAACTGGAACTTCAACAGAGTCAACAGATTGACTTGGGAAACCTAATGATAAGGCATGATTAGCTTTAGTCAAATATTGAAATAGGGTGAATTGGCGTAAAAAATTACCTTTGATAGCATCTGATACTTGTTGTGTGTTGATAATTTTGCTAGTATACATAATGTCGGGATGTTTTGGTAAGATAATTGGTAAGTGCTTTATTATTTTATCTGCCTCTAAAAATTGCTTTTTAATTTCATTTGTATTTTCTAAATCTTTCCATTCTTCAATTTTATTTAAAACATCATTAGCAGTAGGCCGTTTTTGTGGATCAGCATCCATGCATTTTTTAGCAAGTTCAATATAGCAATTTGGAGTTCCAGGTGCAAATTCTGGTCGCAATCCTCTACAAATACTTATTGCAAGACCAATATTAAATTCATAGCCATCAAAAGGTCTTTGTCCAGTTGACATCTCTGACATGATGACACCAAGGCCATAAATATCGGCAGCAGGTGCAAACTTTTGACCTAATAAAACCTCTGGAGCGACATAAGGCATTACACCATAAATACCACCTGAATCGTTTTCAGTATACTTTTTAGACAATCCTAGATCTGAGATATAAGATCGCATATTTTCACTAATGCCTTTATTTTGCAAAATATTGCCACTGTGTAGGTCTGCATGAATATATCCCGTATCATGAATATATGCCAAATCAAATGAAATATCGTAAAGTAGTTCTAATTTAGTTTGCCAGATAAGATCGCGAAAATTTTTTCTTAAAAACTTGTGAAGATTTCCATTATCTGCATATTTAAATACCATCAAATATTCATACGTTTCCATATTTTGAGTCAATCCATATATTTTAAGCTTACTACCCCTAAGTGCACATTTCATATGATTGTCAAACTGTATAAGTACATATAATTAGTTCAACATGCATCTAATGAACTGTACAATGAATAATAATTAACTTACTTCTTTTAAAAAATAATGAGGATTATCCTTAGAACCAGACAAGGTCTTGAGTGCAACAGTGCTAGATGGTTCACGAGATCTTGTATAATTGCCTTCTTGGTCATTAATTTTTCGTACACCATCTAACCAGATTGCAGATAATACAGAGCCAAATCCTCCCTCTCCAATTTTATTAACATCATCTAGTCTATCGAATGGAATCCACTCAATCATGCGATCATATCTATAAGTTCTAATTTGGAACTCTTTCATGAAATTATCTATATTCTTATTTCCACTTGTCCATCCTTGAATTGTTATGTCAGGATCACATGTCTGACACCACGCTGGATGCGTGTTAAATGCATTACAATGTGCACATTTTCCATAATCTGAGTTTCTGTAGTTGTCAATTGCATTACATTAGTTATTTAGCTTTATTTATGTTACTCATAAATTTAAATGCAAATAATTTAATGCTTACCGACTAATTAGATCAAAATATTAAATATTCATCACCTTGAACAGCTAATTTTAAGTACCGAATTAATAAATATCTTTTATACTCACTCACTGCAGTATGTTAAATGAAATTAAATAGTAAATATTGATGAACTTGAATAGCTTATTTTAAATATTTAAATTAATCAATGTTCTTTATATTTACCGACTATAATAAAATTTAGGAATAAATGATTCGTGAACTTAAATAGCATATTTAGAATATTTCGACTAGTAATGTTCTTTATACTCACCAACTACAATGAAATTAAATAATAAATAGTTTTTAAACTTGAATATATTGTGCAAATTCTTTGATTATTTAATATACTTTATACTTACAAACTGTAGTAGTTGAATGACAAATTTTTATAAAATTTATTAACTTATTTTAGATATTTCTATTAATAAATATTTTTTATACTCACTTTCTACGGTATATTAAACAAAATTGAATAGTAAATATTTATAAGCTTAATACTTCAAATTATTTTACTCTAATTTTAGCTTTTTATAATATTAGTTAAATAAACTTTCGGTAAATATATAGGCTAAAATAAAGTTATTAAATAAATTATTCTGATTTTGATAATTTTAATATATATTATAATAATAATAAATATATATCAAGAACCAAATTAGAAAGACATTAGATATATAATAATTCTATTATATATTTAATAACTTATTAGCTTTTAATACATATCTGTCATTATAATATATATTACAATTAAAAATTAGAATAATGTTATTATATATCTATCTAATATACTTTGTTTTAATAGGTAATAAAGATAAGAGACATTATATTTAAAACTTATCGTAATAAAATTTTCTTATACTTACGATCTAATTTAATAGAAAAAAATAAAACTAATAGTAAATATTTATAAATATAAAAAACTTATTTAAATGATTAAATTAATGTTTTTTATACTTACGCACTAATAATAAATGTTTGTAAACTTAAATAGCTTATTTTAAATATTCGATTAATAAATATTTTATATACTTACAAACTATATCGAATTAAGTTAAATATAAATTTTAATAATTTATTTTAAAATTGTAGATTAATAAATGTTTTATACTTACTAACTGCAACATATTGAAATAAAGTAAATAGCTTATTTTAAATACTTATATTGATAAATATTCTTTATACTCACGAACTAAATTTATACAAACAAAATAAAATTAATAATAAATATTCATAAACTTAAATAGCCTATTTTAAATAGTTTGATTAATGTTTTTTATACTTACTGGCTAAATAATAAATATTATATTCACAAATTTGAAAATTTTACTTAAATACAGTCAACTCTGGATATAACGAACCTTTTTATAATGAACTTTGGATATAACGAACCCAAAATTTAAAATTTTAATAGTAGTTCAGTATAAAAAAAAGCTACAGCTCTTAAGAAAACATAATAATTTGTTATAACGAACTTTTTTTTTTGGCCAGACTCAAGAGTTCGGTATAAAAAGAGTTGACTGTACTTAGATTAATATTCATAATACTTACCGACTGAAACGAAATCAAATAGTAAATATTCATAGCTTGAAAGCTTATTTAAATATTTAGATTAATGTTATTTATATACTTACTAACTGCGGTATGTAAGATAAAATTAAATAGTAAAAATTTATAAGCCTAAGTAGCTTGCTTAAATACTTAGCTTAAGTAATTAATGTTTTTTATACTTACGGACTGGATCAAAATAAATCAAATGGTTTTGGGTCATATTAATTAAAAATAAATCATTATAAACTATTGTAAACAAAATGATACTTATATTTAATATAATTTTATACTTACTCTCTAAAACATTATATGTGTCATAAATTTTAATTTTAATACGTATGTAAAATTCAAATATATATTTACAAATAACTTACTTTTCGATCCACTCTTTGAGTTTGAGCCAATTCTTTTCTACACCAATTTCGTAATTATAGCAAATGGCAGTTTTAAAAATTCCCATAGAATTACCTGCCTTAGCTGAATTTAAATAATGCTCAAATGCCTTATATTTATCTATTTTAGTCCCAATTCCTAAATAATAACAATAACCAACGTGATACATTCCGTTAGGATTTTTCATCTTTGCAGATTTTTGATAATAAATGAATGCGTTATTTTTATTCATTTCCATTCCAATTCCATGTTCGTAACAATAACCAAGCCAAAATACAGCATCCGGATCATTCATACCAATGAAATTTAGTTGATTAAAAGCATTTGTTACATGATTCATTTCATTTGACATTTTGCCACAAGAAATGAACCAAGAAACTATGTATTTATATGTTTATATGTTTATATGTTACGTGAAAAGAAATAATTCATCAAATACAAAATGTAAATTAATTAAGTCTATATCAGATATCAATATCAAGTTGTATTACGTATGCACAGTAACCTCAAATGTATATAAAAGTATATAACAGTTACACCGAAAAAAAAACGTAACACAATTTGACAAATTCAATATTAAGTTGCGCAAACGAAGTGCAATCTTAATGTTTATTGGCATTGTTCTGTCATTTTACAATTTATGTCATTTCGAAATTCACATAGTTTAAAAATTACATACGTTTTTTTGTAATCAGTGAAATCAATAAGATCTATTAAACGTAAATGTTACAAATTTAAATATGAATTTTGTGCTTACATAAATTTAAAAAAACCCAAGTTTTACACATTTCTTGTAAATATTGAATTGATTCTTCGACAAGAACAAGTTTTAGCGTTTCAATAGAATTTTTTTTACAACAGCATCACAAAATACATCTACTTTCTTGAGTTCCATCTATTGGATGCTAATTCATTTATGTTATGCGTCACTTCTCAATTTACGTCGACGTCCGTCATTTTTCAAATTCCACCGATTAATAAATGACGCGGGTCAATTTTTAATGCAGATCATATTATAATCGACGATAGCTTATTAATGAAGCAAATGATTAAATAAATAAAATTTTGAAAAATATTTTTTATCATGTACATTTTTTTGTTTTTCTACTAACGAATCCCCAAAGTTATTCTTTTCTGACCCGTGAGACCTTTAACCGAATATTGGAAACATACACAAACGAAGTTTGATGGATAGAGAACGTTGCAATGAATGTCCTAATATATTAAAAAATCCCACCAAGAAAAATATTACACGTCCAATTTATAATATTCAGGAACGTCAAACTTATAATGTTCAACACTCAAGTCATACAATTTACTAGGTCTTAGGCCCGGGCGTTGCCCCGGGGCTAGGTCCTAAGTGTTTTAGATCTCAGGCTCAGATGTTGCTCTAGAAATAGATTTTATTTTATCTAAATCTCAGATCTGGATATTTCTCTAAAAATAGATCTTAATTAATCTAGGTCTCAGACCCAGAAGTTGTTTTAGGAATAGATCTTATTTAATTTAAATCTCAAACCTAAAAGTTGTTTTAATTATTTAATTATATAATAAATTATTAAAATATAAAATCAAATATAATAA
>CAJVQA010008458.1:0-12938 GCA_910591915.1 Cetraspora pellucida
GTACTCTAAACTGTATAAATAATGTAAAATTAAATTGAATTTATTAGCCAATCAGACGAACTTCTGTCTATGAGGTTTAGTGATTTAATAATGGGCGAACGATAGTTGGATACGATGGTTTAACGATTGTTTTTAGTTTGGGTTGGGTTATAGTTTACTTTTAATATGGGTCCGATACTTTAGTTTTATTTAAACAAAAATGTATTTACTTGGGGGTATCCTTGTTACTTTCCCTCTGGGCGGAAAGCCCTTTATTTATAATAAACTGTCTTGCCTATTTACATCATGGATTTATCTAATATATCGAACATGTTTAATATATCGACTTTATCGTATATATCACATCTATTTAAGATACCACATTTATGCGCTATAGCAGATATATCAGATATATTTGATATATTTGATATATCTGACATATCTGACATTTCTGACATTCGGGATCTATGCCACGTGATATCGGTCACGTTTTCGGACCTCACAATATATAAACTACGTAATCTTTACATATGTTTTTTTACATAAATATAAAATAAAGTACGGGACAGCTAAAAATATCCTTTTTTAAAAAAAAATTGGTGTAACTTTTTTGAAACAAATTAAAATAAAAACCCTCTTTCAAAATTATTGTTTTTTTTATTTATTAACAAATATGAAAGAAGGATTTTAAAATTTGTAATTTTTAAAATTTTGGCGCATATATACTGTATAATTTTAAGAATTGGTTAATATTTTTTATCATAAAAATTTTTTTAAAATTTGGCGCATCACGGAAAAAGTGGATAAATTTAGCTGTACTGTATATATAAATTTTATTTATATCTATATAAATTAATTTAATTTATTGCAGTTATTTCTCAAAAGTGACCAAAGTAATCACCGATCGATGCACCAAGTAAAAATTTTCAGCATGCTCAAAAACCTTCCCAAACCTCTAATTTAAACTTTAAAATCTTTTTTTTTCAGTTTAAAGCGGCAATCTTGCCTGTGTGTCTTTATTTAGTAACATATGATTACATTTTTATATACAATAGTATATCAACGAAAGTACAACTAGCCACACGTATAATTTTAGTCATTATCTAATTAAGGGTTCCGCCCATAGGTTACCCACTAGATGCCATACCTGAGACCCGCCTCTGGATCCCCTATTTAACACTATTTGCATGTACTATATGTAATATTTTAAACTTCTGCATAGAAATATATATAGATTTATAATAAATATGTAAACCTACATTGGGTTTTGCAAAGGTATATAACAATTTTACATAATCCTACATAAAAATTCTACATAAAAGCAACTTCAAGATGTTGTTATTAACGAAAATTAAGTTATCGTTATATTTGAAGCATTCTGACAAATAAATACAATCAATATATAATAAATAATTACTTTATATTTGTTTCCGTTCTCTAGCAATTTAATTTAATTACATTCATTAAAAAGAAAGCATTCATTAGCTTTTTGTAAGTCCTTTGTTACTCCAATTCCATTATGATAACAGTATTTAACACTATTTATTGCTTTAGTATTACCCATCTCAGCAGATTTTTGATAATAAATGAACGCCTTATGCTCATTCTTTTCAACTCCAATTCCATGTGCATAACAGATACCAAGTGCGAATATTCCATCAGAATCTCCCGTCTCGGCAGATTTTTGATAATAAATGAATGCCTTATGTTCATTCTTTTCAACTCCGATTCCATTGAGATAACAGTTACCTAGATTGTTTATTCCACCAGCATTCCCCATCTCAGCAGATTTTTGATAATAAATGAATGCCTTATGTTCATCCTTTTTAACCCCAATTCCATCTTTATAACAATTACCAAGTACAAACATTCCATTAGCATTACTCATTTCTGCAGATTTTTGATAATATTCGAATGCCTTAAATTTATCCTTTTCAACTCCAATTCCTTCATTATAACAATATCCAACACTATATGTTCCAAAAGCGTCACCCATCTCAGCAGATTTTTGATAATAAATGAATGCCTTATGTTCATTTTTTTCAACTCCAATTCCATTATGATAACAAAGTCCAGTCACATATATTCCACTAGCATGTCCCATCTCAGCAGATTTTCTATAATAAATGAATGCCTTTTGTTCGTCTTTTTTAACTCCAATTCCACTGTAATAACAGTTCGCAACATTATATGTTCCAATAGCATCCTCCATCTTTGCAGATTTTTGATAATGAATAAATGCCTTATGTTCATCCTTTTCAACTCCAATTCCATGTTGATAACAATATCCAACAATAATTGTTCCACTAGCGTCACCCATCTCAGCAGATTTTTGATAATAAATGAATGCCTTATGTTCATTCTTTTCAACACCAATTCCATGTTGATAACAGACACCAATTGCATGTACTCCGCCTACATTCCCCATATCAGCAGATTTTTGATAATAAATGAATGCCTTATGTTCATTTTTTTCAACTCCAATTCCATTATGATAACAAATTCCAGTCACATATATTCCACTAGCATGTCCCATCTCAGCAGATTTTTGATAATAAATGAATGCTTTACGTTCATCTTTTTCAATTCCAATTCCATTATGATAACAATGTCCAACACTATATACTCCACTAGCATTTCCCATCTCTGCAGATTTTTGATAATAAATGAATGCCTTATGTTCATCCTTTTCAGTCCCAAATCCATCTTTATAACAATTACCAAAATTGTTTATTCCACTAGCATGTCCCATCTCTGCAGATTTTTGATAATAAAAGAATGCCTTATGTTCATCCTTTTTAACTCCAATTCCATCTTTATAACAGTTACCAAGTACAAAAATTCCACTAACGTTACCCATTTCTGCAGATTTTTGATAATATTCGAATGCCTTAAATTTATCCTTTTCAACTCCAATTCCTTCACTATAACAATATCCAACATTATATGTTCCAAAAATGTCACCCATCTCAGCAGATTTTTGATAATAAATAAATGCTTTATGTTCATCCTTTTCAACTCCAATTCCATTATGATAACAATATCCAACATTATATATTCCAATAACATCCCCCATATCTGCAGATTTTTGATAATAAATGAATGCCTTATGTTCATCTTTTTCAACTCCAATTCCATATCTATGGCAGACACCAAGACTACACATTCCGGCAGCGTTACCCATCTCTGCTGATTTATGATAATATATGAATGCCTTATGTTCATCCTTTTTAACTCCAATTCCATTTTGATAACAATATCCAACTTCATTCAACCCAATAGCATCCCCCATCTCAGCAGATTTTTGATAATACATGAATGCCTTATGTTCGTCCTTTTCAATTCCAAGTCCAATCATATAGCAGTTTCCAACATTGTACATGCCTTCAGGATTACCCATATTAGCGAGTTTTTGAAAAAGGTGAAACATTTGATTATAACTTTCAAGTAAACCCTTTTTATTTGCAAATATTCCACTAGTATCGCCCATCTCCGCTTTATATTCAGCCTTTTTGACACCAACTCCTTCATGACAACTAACATCATCTATATCTACCGGGTTTTCATTTTTTTCGATAACTAAATGCAAATGAGTTAATAATTTCTCAATATTTGGTCGTCGAGAAGGCTTTGCATCCCAACAATGACTGATAATTTGTGAAATTAACTTTGGCGTTGAATTTGGAAGTTCTGGTCTTATTCCATTACAAATGTTACTCGTCAAATCAACATCGTCCGGAATATTATAATATGGAGATAATCCTGTCGTTATTTCATACAAAATAATACCTAATGAGTATATATCTGCCTTATGTGTGTATGTTTTAGTAAGCAAAACTTCTGGAGCTACGTAAGTTACATGCATATTGTCAATAGAAATCGAATAAGAAATCATCATTCTTTCTTTATGAATCAAAATGTTTTCTGTATTCTAAAAAAAAAAATTAACCATATATGTTAAGTTTTTTTTTTTTTAAAAAAAAAAATAAATAGATGTTAATCTGATGTTAAACATATAATTTAAAACCTAAGTTAAAAAATTAGTTCTCTCCTGAACTGAAATTTTTAACCCGGGATTTTCATTTACTTACTAAATTTCGATGAATAATATTGTGCTTGTGTAAGATCTTTAGACCCAATATAATTTCTTCGGCAATACGTAATTTTTCGGTCCATTTGAGCTTTGAAAAATTACTTTTTAAATATTGCTGTAAATTTCCGTTCTTTGCATATTGCAAAATTATATAATAACACTCGTTGGACACTGATTTATCATAATATTTAGATTAATTATGTAGAATAACATTCTTATGTGCTTTAACTTTAGTAACTTACATTTGGTTACGCCATACAACTGGATAATATTAGGGTGAAAACTAACGTCTTGTAAACTTTCAAGCTAGAAAGATTTAGAAAAAAAAAAAAGAAAAAAAAAAGAACTTGAATGTTTATACTAAAAATAAAGGTTTCATTGAAAGCATTAAATACCTCTCGAATAATTTGAAGATTGCTATCAATGTTCAGACTCTTAAGAATAACTATACGATCATAATCTTTCCATTTACACTTATACACTTCACTAAGTTTACCACGATTTATCCTCTCAAAATCTGTAAATTCGTTGTAATCGAATAAATTAATATTTTGACATGAAACTGCTTCTTCGAGCTCTGTAATAAATGAATTCGGTGTCATTTTTTAAAGAGAAAGTTAAAGATAATATATTTATCAAAAATGCAAACATTTAACAATTATAGCAATATTATTGGCACAATATTCTTACACAAACTTGGAACTGTATTACGCAGTGTTATTCTTTTAAGAATTCTTGTGCACTTCGTCCATGACCTTGCACAAATAAACAATATCCTAAATATCTTAAATCGGAGAACTTCGCATTTTATCTTTAAAATAATGAACTATTCTTCGATTGAAGTAATTGAACGTAGTCATAAAATTTTTGACTATGCTGAATTTTCACAGTCTGAAGAAATTGGTCAAGGAGGATTTGCAAAAGTAGAAAAATGTTACTGGGATGATTTTAAATGTCACGTCGCCATTAAAAGTATAAAAACAGGCAATAATTCCGAGGTTATTCGAGAGGTAATTATTTAATAATATTAATCTGTTTTATGGCAATTATGTTAATCTAATTTTATTTTACACGATACGCAAAGATTAAAATTTTTAAAAAAATTAGTCATCATCGTAATATTATTAAATTATATGGTATAACTAAAAGTAAGTGATGACAACCATAAATTCGAACTAAAGGTGCCATTGATTAGATTAACATTAAGTCAGAATTTCACCGAACTCCTTTGCATGATATATTTATTATATTATTGGTTCAACGATAAATTTTCGTCAAATGAAAAAATTGCCTAAAACTGAATCGATGATTTCTGACTTCTGTGACCGCAAATTATCGATTCAGTTATCAGAAATTTTTCAGTTGTCCTAGAATTTATGAAAAAGTTGTAACTGCGTTAGCTGTAATATTTTAGTCGGGATTATTTCCTTTTGGGATCATACGTATTGTACCTTAATTACAGCACATTTTTTTCTGATTTTCGTGTCAGGAAAGAAAATTGGTGCAACATTTTTATTACACATAATTATAATTACAAGCTTAATTGTTATTAATTTTCATTGGCACCAGCAATATATGGTGTTTCTAAGGAATATGCATTTATAAACCTTATAAATACATATTAAGATCACAGTAAATCACCGTCCCTGATTGGCACCCTTTGTATGTGATTACGATTATATAATAATTCAAGTAAATGTTTTTTTATAATTAACAGATGAGTCCGGCAATTATTGTATGGTATTAAAGTTTGCTAACAATGGAAATCTACGAGAATATTTAAAAAATAATTTTTCAAGGCTCGAAATTCTTGATAAATTACGCATTGCTCAGGAAATAACACTGGGCCTTAAGCACTTACATAAGAATGAGATTATTCATCGTGACCTTGTAAGTCAATTTATATATACTTAATTGTCCTTTATTTGGATGACCTATAAAGCATACCAAATTTTATACTACGTATGTACGCACATATAGCATACGAAGAATATCTTAGTTCATAAGGGGAAAATGAAGATTGCAGATTTTGGCAACTCTAGTCACGTTACCGATCCAGTAGATACCGACTCGGTCAATCAAATACGTGGAGTACCGGCATTTATTGATCCCGAATGTCTAAATAATCTAAATAATCCCTCATACAAACTTACAACAA
The DNA here is from genome assembly GCA_910591915.1 of Cetraspora pellucida. Classification (NCBI taxonomy): domain Eukaryota; kingdom Fungi; phylum Glomeromycota; class Glomeromycetes; order Diversisporales; family Gigasporaceae; genus Cetraspora; species Cetraspora pellucida. The sequence continues at coordinate 6,231 of CAJVQA010008458.1, forward strand.
AATCCGATATTTATAGTCTAGGCGTCATTCTCTGGGAGATTTCAAGTGGACGACGGCCATTTGAAGATAAACCTAAGATTGAAGTAATTAATCTAATATGTAAAGGGGAAAGAGAAATTCCTACAGATAGTATGCCGATGGATTATGTTAAACTTTATAGATGTTGTTGGGATCAAACACCATCGATTCGCCCAGAAATAGAAAAAGTCGGTGATGATTTGGAGGTGATTATTTCCAAGAATGAAAGTTGCCAAGAAACAAAAATAGTTTGTAGTGATTTGGACACTATTTCTGACAATTCCTGTTATGACAACAACTCACTCATTAACGATGAAAAAAAAATTTGGTATAATTCTGATAGCCTTAATAAACAACATAACATCGAAGTCTCCCTACATCAGTAAACTGCCTTCTCTATCATTCTAGAAAACCGCTGCAATACGCAGGTACGCGTAATGCGGAGTGGAGTAACTTGCTTTATAGTCCGGATCGGGCACTTTTAGCTTTATTGACAACGAAAGTATTTGGAAACACTTACAGACAGGATCAAAAAATGTTGTCGAGAATTAAATTTAGCTGATTATGAAAATTGCGGATTTATCAAAACCGTTATCGCTATATCGATATGCAAAGGACGACTTTTGATTTATGTTATACGCGATCAAAAGACAACTAATCAGTAATCACTAATTAGTAAAGCGCGAAGTGCCGCCTATCATGTTCAGCATTTACATTATTTTTGTCTCTGAAAAAATAAATAGGTCGACATAGCATGTACGTACGTGCGTGCGTACGTATATTGTGGAAGTCGAACTAACCCTATCCGGAACCGCCGCACGATCGATGTATAACAACCTCGATTTTAAATATAAATTTTATTAAGATTAAAGAATGTCCTCAGGTGTCCTCAGATGAAAATATATACAGTACGAGGCAGCTTAAGATATCAACCTTTCATTTTATTGTCAAAAAACGCCAAATTGAAGTAAGAACAATGTAAGATAACAACTTTTTACTACGTAAAAGGCGTCAAATTTAGAATTTATAGTTAATTTGATTGATAACACAAAAAATGTACATATAGATCAGGCGCCAAATTTTCAATTATAAATAAAATAAATTAAAACTATTATAACACTGTTAAAATAAAAGAAAATCCTCTTACAGAAATACAAACTATTAATTTGTAAGAGGGTTTTTGCATTTAATAAATTATAATATTTTTAAAACATCTATTAAAATAGGATATCTTATACAGTATAAGAGACCAAGCTTACCCTCAATAAAACTAGCTCCAATGAGTTTAAAATTTCGAAGATTTGAGTAGAAGTTATACATATCACCACTAAAAAATTTCGCACATCATGTGATCTTATTGCCAAACCAAGAAGAACTTTCGCTGTATTGCAAGTAAGTTAAGTTTAGAGGGTTATAGTTATACCAAAATTTTGCAAGGAAATTTTTTTGTTTTTACGTTACACTTGATCTTGAAATTTGATTGACTGCGAAATTTTTTAGATTGGTGATTTTAGAGTTGTTCGGCTAACCAAAAAGGGTGACCCGGCTAGAAAAGACAGAATCGTCAGAAAGGACCGAAACGTAGGAAAAGTCCTTTCCGATCAAAGGGGCGAAGTAAGTAAACTAGTCATTAAGGGATGGAACACTGATGTAGACGTAATCATTATAGTACATACAGTCTTAGACAAATTGTTCTTATAAATAAAGGTTGAAAAGGCTCTAAGGGAACGAGAGACCCGAACTTCGCTTTATTAAAATAATAACTAGCCTCTTACATACTAATAAAACATAAACGTCCCTTGCTACATTAACTAATCGCTAAATCCCCAGACCATAAAACCCGATTCTTGCAATTAACTGCCCTATCCCGTAGTATTGTTACATTCCCGTCCGGCTGTTGTATCCTAAAGTACAAGGATCAGCCGTGGTTATATCGTCCCACTATCCCGAAGGACTGAGGATAGTTGAGGTTATACGTGTTGTTCAATTACCCGAAGTAGTGAGGTAATTGAGAATAAAGTTAGTAGAAAGCTCACGAGAGGAAAACCCAGAGACATAACAGAAGAAATACTTACCTACGGACCCAACCATCGACAAATCTAAACGCCTCTTTCCGACTAAGCTAACCGTAGGTTACGCAAGAATTTGGATTGTGAAGCGACTGACTCGCTTTTTCGCCCGTTGTCACTATCATTAAAAGAACTATAAAGACGATCCGGTTAGTGGGTCATGTGAAGTTATGGAACTGCGGGGAAACCTACCATTCACGTGATTTTTGTACCTACCAAATATAAAACCAACCAATCAAGACTAGCATAACCCTAACCTTAACATTCGGTAGGTGCAAAATGACGTAACTGGTAGGTGTCCGGAGACTTTCCCGAACTGCGGACCTAGATAACGTGGGTCCTACACCACGGGGCCAGGGACCCGGGACGTCATATGACGGACCTAATGGAGCATGACGAGTACGGTGACATATAGAGGCCATATGCCGTTTCGTAGATCTCCGCAATAATGATAATGCTGGTCTTAAGAAAGTGAGAGGAATCCTAAGGTGTCTAAGGACCATCTGGATGTGGAAGGAGAAAAAAAAAGAAGTCAAAAACTAATACCATATTATAAAAGCCTATTTTGGCTTAGTCAATAATATTTTGGCATTGATTTTTGATAAGATTGTTATCTCAGAAATTATAGACAAGGGTAGAATCGCCACTAAAAAAAGGTTCAAGTGAAATTTCGGGGTTTTTTTAGGGTAGGGTTAGGATTTTGTCATTAAATTGGTGTCTAAAATCATTTATTATGACAAGATTTTACAAGGAAAACTTTTAATCAATGCGCAGAAGACAGTTTCATAAATGAAATTTTGGGTTATACACGTTTTTTGACAAACCGAACGTTTGCTTTGAATTTTTCTGATCGTGTTACGTTACACCTGATCTTGAGATTTGATTGGTCTTGAAATTTTTTAGGGTGGTGATTTTATCCCTGTTAAATTATGCCGAAATAGTTTCTATGAAATTATAGTTTCTATGAAAATTATAGTGACTATTAATAGCATGTATCTTAGATTTCCGATTGCAGCATAAATTATGGCTTGTGGCTTTATTTCTACCTAAAAAATCGGTGCCTAAATGGTTGCGACACAGCTGTGACTAGTTTTTACAGCATGTATAATCCTTTATTCACAAAATCCATATGTAAAATATTATAATATCTACATGTTTAATTGTAAGTGAAAAATTAAAATAGCCATTCTTGTAAAAATTCAATTATTATTGCTTGATAAAGAGCTTTATCAAATTACGTATGAGAACTAAGGGTCTGCAGACCTGCATATACCCATGCTTAATAAATGCACAGTCATAGGTATGGCACTAAAACTTAAGCATGAGTATAGGAATAGACATAAAAATTCCGGTATGAGCATGGACACAGACGCAAATTTGGCATAAGCATGAGATAGGTACAAAAAAATTAGGAATAGACCTAGGCATAGGCACAATAATTTAAACATTAGTATAGGTACTGACAAAAATTTGAGCATAAGTATAAGCAAGCATGAGCATGGGCATAAGCACAAAATTTAAATATAGGTCAAGTATAAAAGTTGATATAATACTAGTTAGCATTTTACAAAATGAATTCAAGATTGAATTCAAAATTTAGTGTTGTAAACTTAATTAAATAATTTATTTATTTTAAATATTTAAATCAAATCGATTAACATTTGTATTTTAATAAATTTTGTATTATTTTAAAGGCTAATAGTATTGAGTAATATACACTACCATCAGAAAAAATTATAATGCAAATTGGTACTAAAAATTTTTTTAATGATTTCGCTTGCAGTATGCATATTTTTCATTATCTTCATCTCTTTTATTATAAAATTCATCAAATACTCATTGGCTATTGTATTTTGAGTTAGACCATATACTTTAAGATCACTATTTTTTTTAATTGTGCATATATTAATATATTAAAAGCTACATATCGTATAACAATAAGTATATGTTATTGTTCACGTAAGTGTGCAATAATCAGAAATTGGATGTGGATAATGACTGGCTGCGAAGCAGCCAGTGTGCCATTCTGCCATTATCCGATCACCGATCCACATCCAATTTTTGATTATTATCCGCTTACGTGGATAATAACTGTTTTATTCCCAGGTTCTTATTATACTTCTATACTATTTTTTAAAACTAAAGTTACGCGTTTCATAGAATTTAGCTTTACTACAATCACGAAACTTCTTTCATTTTCTTTCACTTCATTTTTGTTTTTTAGCCAATAACTTTACTTTTTGAGCTTTAATAGTTTAAAAATTCGTATACATTAAAAAAAGTAAAAAAAATATATACAGTATATAATCAAAAAGTAACATAAAACCTCCGGATCAGCCCGAATCCGAGATCTGAGCAAGAAAAAATAGTATAGAATAGGGTGGTTAGCAAGCTGGCGATCTCTTGCCATTTTGGCAAGGCAACAGTGGCGAGGCATGGCGAGCCAAGAAAAATGGTTTGGCAAGATGGCAAGATAATGTTACACAGTTAATAAACGCATATATGTATGTACATACGGAAATGATCAAAATCCTGACAAACAAAATCTGAACAAGATCAAAACCTTAAGTTATCTATCGTTATGTTAGCATTAATTTTATTTCAGAATTTTGTTTGTCAAGATTCTGTTAGAATTTTTATTCGCCTTGATAAGCATTAATTTATTTTAAATTTTTAATTTAATTTTGAATACCGATTGTTCTATGCAACTATGTTTTGTCTTAACCATTTGTGAAATCTATACATACGTACTTGTTTGGCTAATTTTAAGTATGTGTTATTTAAATTAAAATATTAAATCACATCTACCATCATATTAACAAACCTAACTACTCTAGCCTTATTATATTTGATATATTTTACTATTGCTATAAAACAGAGATGATAAATAACCTAGTCATTTGCTCAAAATTTAAATGACCTAGTTATTTGGTTAAATGATCCTGGTCATTTGGTCATTGGGTCATTTGGGTTATTTATGCATAAAGTAATTTATTGGTCAGATAGCAATATAAAAAGGTATCAAATACAAAAAATAAATCACTAAAATAAAAATCATTAACAGTTGCTACATAGTAAAGTTAGAATTTTACTATCAAAATCAATATTTGTGTATTAAGTAAAGTGTTCAGACAATCAAAATACATATATTCTAAAAGTTTCATATAAATTAGAGAACCTTTTATTAATACGATTTTACATATTACATTTGGGCAAAAAAATTTTAAACTTTTTTAAAAATTTTTGCCTAAATGTAATATGTAAAAACAATTAATAAAATGTTATTCAATTTGTATGAAACTTTCAAAATATGTGTATTTTGATCTCTTTAATAATTTTATTTAATATACAAATTTCAATTTATATAATATAATTTTAACTTTACTATATAGCAATAATTGATGACCCCAAATAGACTTTAAGTGCTGCGCACTATAAAAATTACTTTTTGTCTAATAATCAATTTTGATTGGCTAAAAAGCATTATATTATAAGTTAACAATGTTAAATGACCTTCTATGAGTCATTTGAATTTGAAATAACCTAATGACTAGTCATTTGTCATTTGGGTCATTTGGGTCATTTTAGGTCTTTTACTATACTTGCTATAAAATTATGATCTTTAATATATGAAAATAAATAATTTTATAGTATTACTTAAAGCAATTAAGTACATACCATATACATAATGCATTTTACAAGACCCGAACACATTACAAGTTAGCCTGCATGTGTGAATATAGTCGAAAGTATTATTAGATACTTATACGCAATTGTACTAAAGCAAGTATTTACCTATTATCTGTATAATTTATATGGATCATGCAATATGCATGCCTCTTTTATAAGGATTGATTTTAACTAAAGTGTTTAGGGTACTGCAGTACATAATTTTGCTTATGCTAAAAATACTTTTTTACTATTTTTAATGTGAGCAGAATTATGCATCGCAGTACCCTGAACATTCTAGCTTTTAACCAGTTTAATTTATATGTAACAAAAAGATAGCGATAAAACTGCATATTTGTTATATATCTCGACCTTTATATACTATTCATACAAGATCTGTATGATTGAGATTTAAATAATGTGTATTAGTAATTTAAGAATTTTAGTTAGTTCTAATGTATTTACTTTAAATATAAATCAAATTACAAAAAAATGAATAATAAATATATAATACATTACAGTAAATCGTTTTAGTAAACGGTTTAAGGATTTTTAGTACATATAAGTTTATTTTATTTAAATGTGAGTCAAGTCATAAAAATTAGTAATCACTGCACAACTATAAAAAGGTTAAATTCTATTTATTTATGATTAAAAATTATACTATTTTATAATTATAATCTTGTTAACTAGTTTTTTGCTATTTGATAGCCATATTGTTAAATAATTCATAACCTAAATAATAGGATTGTTAGATCCAATTTGGGATTCTTTTGAAAAAACTGGATCCCATGATCCAAAAACAAAAAGATATCCTGTATAGTGTAAGTACTGTGATCAAGACCTTGACAGAAGAATAGATGCAATGTATATTCATATAATTGATCATTGTAAAGATGTTTCACAACCTGATAAGCTTAGATTTATTGAAATACAAGCTAAAAAATCTACT